>JAQZBX010002302.1:0-73255 GCA_029593785.1 Cabassous unicinctus | reverse complement strand
TTGTGTATTGAAGGGACAGGACAGGAGGGTAGTGATATATTGGGTTGGGTGGTGCAGGATTGACAGGTGGGTAAATTTATTTTAGAACAAAGAAAATTCCAGAGACAGGGAGAGGCATTATGTAACGTTAAAAGGGTCAATCCAAGAAAACATAGCAATCCTAAATGTGTTTGCACCAAAAACAAAACAAAACAAAATAAACAAACAAAAAACAGTTGCAAAATATGTGAAGTAAAACTTGGTAGTAGTGAAAGGAGAAATAGACAAATCCACAATTATAATTGGAGACTTCAACATCCCTCACTCAGCAATTGCTAGAACAATCTGCATAAGAAATCAACAATGATATAGAACTCAAAAACACCATCAACCAACAGGATCTAAATGACATTTATAAAAACTCTTCACTCAATAAGAGCAAAATACACTTTCTTTTTAAGTGCTCATAGAACACATATCAATATAAACCAGATTCAGAAATACAAACTTAACCTAAAAAAAGTTTAAAAGAATTGAAACAATACTTGTGTGTTCTCTGACCACAGAGGAATCAAATGAGAAATTAGAAAACTGAAAGATAATGGGAAAATCTCCAGTCACTTGGGAAAAAATCCCTCCTAAACGAACCATGAGTCAAAGAAGAATTCTCAAGAGAAATAATATATATATATATATATATATATATATATATTTAACTGAATGGATATGAAAATACAGCATATCTAAATTTGTGGGACATGGATACAGCAGTGATGAGAAGGAAATTTATAGCACTAAATGCTTACATTAGAAAATGGGAAAATTCTCAAATCATTAAATTCTCAAATTTAAGCTCCCATCTCAAGAACCTAGTAAAAGGGGAGCAAAATAAACCCAAAGCAAACAGAAGGAACTAATAAAGAGAATAACAGAAATCAATGAAATTGATTACAGAAACAAAGAAAATCAGTGAAGCAAAAAGCTGTTTTTTTTTGACAAACATCTAGCAAGACTGACCAAAAATAAGAGAGAGAAGCAGCAAATTACCTATATCAGGAATGAAAGAGAGGATAAGACTGAAGACCCTGCAGACATCAAAAGAGGATAAGGGGAATACTCTGAGCAACTCTACACACACAAATTTTACAACTTAGATGAAATAGACTAATTCCTAAAAGTGCCCAAACTACCACAACTCATCCAATATGAAATAGATAATTTGAATAGATCTATAGCCATTAAATTTTAATTTGTAACTTTAAAAAGTCCCCCAAATAAATCTCTAGGATAAGATGGTTTCATAGAAGAATTCTACAAAAGTTTGAAGGAGAATTAACACCAATTCTACAGTCTTTTCTAGGAAGCAGAAGAGGAAGGAACAATACTTAATTCATTTTATGAAGCTAGTATTACCCAGATACCAAAGCAAAACAAATACAGTACAAAATGAAAACTATAGAACAATATCCTTTATGAATTCAGCAATATAAAAAGAATTATACACCTTAGCAAGTGAAGGTTATTCTAGGGATACAAGACCAATTCAATATTTGAATAATCAATCAATGTAATCGACCATTTTAACAGGCTAAAGAAGAAAAATCATATATATGAGTGTATCAATTGCAAAAAAAGCATTTGACAAAATTTCATACCCATTCATGATAAAAACTTTTAGATAACTAACAGAGAAGAACTTCCTCAACTTGATTAACAGTATCTACAAAAAGGCTATAAGCTACATTATACTTAATGGTGAAAGACTGAATGTTTTCCCCCTAAGATTAAGAACAAGACAAGGATGTCTAGTTTTACCAATCTTGTTCAAATAGTACTGGAAGATTTAACCAGTACAAAAGCAGGAGGAAAATAAAAGAAATAAAAGGCATACAGAGTACAAAGGAAGAAATAAAGCTATCCCTGTTGGTAGATGACATGACTATGTGTAGAAAATCCCAAGGAAACTATAAGAAAACTCCCTAGTGCTAATAAGTGGGGACAGCAAGGTAGCAGGATACAAGATAAACATTAAAAAATAAGTATTAGTTCTAAATATTAGCAATATATAGCAAGGATAACAAAATTAAAAATATACAATTTGCAATTGCTCAAAAATTAAATAGTTATATATAAATATAACAAAACATGTACATAACTTGGATGCTGAAAACTACAAACCATGGCAGAAGGAAATTAAGAGATATCTGAATAAATAGAGGGGCATGTTTATAGATTGGAAGACTCAATATAGTAAAGATGTTAATTGTCCCGAATTTCATATACTAGTTTAATGCAATTCCTAGAAAATCCCTAGAAAGTTAGTTTTTGTAAATATAGCCATGATTATTTTAAAATTTATTTGGAAAAGCAAAGTACCTGAAATACCTAAAACAATTTTGAAAAAGGATAATAAAGTGGCAAGATTCAGTCTACACATTTTCAAAACTCATTATATAACTACAGTAATTAAGACTGTTTGGTATTGCAGAGCAATAGATGCATAGCTCTATGGAGCAGAATAGAGAACTCAGAAATATACTCACACAAGTATGCCCAATTTAGTTTTTCAAATATGCAATAACAAGTTAGTGGAGGAATGACAGGCTTTTCAACAAATGGACCTGGAGCAATTAGACATTCATAGAAAACAACAGAAAATGAACCTCAACTTAAACCTCATACCTCATACAAAAAATAACTCAAAATGTATAGTGAACTTAATTGAAAACAGAAAACTATAAACTTTTAGGGAAAAAGGCAGAAAATCTTTGGAATCTAGGGCTATTCAAAGAATTTTTATATTTGACACCAAAAATCACAACCCATAAAAGCAGAAAAAGATAAATTAGATTTCATCAATTTTAAAAACTTTTTCTCTGCAAATGACCCTTTTAAGAGGATGAAAGGACAGACTACTGAGATGGGGAGAAAAGATTTTCAAAACACATATTCTACAAAGGACTGCTATCTAGAATTAATACAGAACTCCCAAAATTCAAGAAACAAATGAAAAAAAAAAAGCAAAACAAAACAATCCTATTAGAAAATGGATAAAAACATAGGCAGAAATTTCACAGAAGAAGGTATACAGATGGAAAATATGTATAAGTTCCATATCATCAGCCATTAGGAAAATGCAAATTAAAATCACTATATACCTATCAGAATGTCTTTTAGTTTTTTGAAGTAAGAAAACCAAATGTTATGAGGATGTGGAGGAACTGGATCACTTATATATTACTAGTGGTAATGCAAAATGGTACGGCCACTCTGGAAAACAGTTTGATTATGTATTTTTTAAATCTAAATATGAAACTATCATCTGACCAGTAATTGCACTCCTGGGCATTTATCCCAAAGAAATGAAATCTTATGTTCACACAAAAACCAGTACACAATGCAGCAGCTTCATTTGTAATAGCCCAAAACCGGAAGCAAGCCAGATATTCTTCAGTGGGTGAAAAATTAAACATGCCATGGAATACTAGCCAGGATGCAACAACTCAGATGAATCTATGGAGAATTATGTGTAGTGAAAAGGGGCAATCCCAAAAGATTACATACTATATGATTCCAAAATGACAAAATTATAGAAACAAATAGATTAGTGGTTGCCAGAGCATAAGGACAGTGTGGCAGGCAGTGGGGAAGTACAGGAGGGAGGTGAGTGTGATTATAAAAGGGAAGCATGAGTGATCCTTGTGGTGATGGAAATGACCTGTATCATGACTATATCAAGGTCCTGGTTGTGATATTGTACTATAGTTTTGCAAGTTTGAACATTTGGAAAAACTGGGTAAAGTGTACACAGAAGTTCTCTGAATTCTTTCTTACAACTGCATATGAATCTATAATTATTTCAAAACTTTAAAAAAGCAGTTTAATAAGAGATATAGTAACTCAAAGTAAACCAATTAATTAAAATATAATTATCAAAATAAAAAATATGATATGGACATAAATTTGCCTTTTATTAATATATTAAATAACAAGATCTAGAAGTAAGCTCAATTATAGTACAACTTCAAAGTAGGGAGGACTGTTAATTATATTTTGGAAAAATCTGTAACATCCAAAGTACCTAATATGAAAATATTGGTGATTTCTATTGGGAATGTTGCAAGTACTTTTAATTATAACCATGGTTTGTTGCGTACTTTCATAATTGAAGTAAATGCTAAATTCAGTTAGAGGTTACTGAAAACAATGGTCTAATATTTTTTTTCTATCCATGTTCAAAGATCTCCAGTTAAATCCCTGGTGTAGAAGGAGTTTTAAGTAGGCTGAGAAACTCCCAGGAAGACCTATCACTCCATATTTAGTGATTTAATCCAGTTGTCTCTGTCCTTCTCTGTAATTTTGGTTGCTGTAGGATTCTGCTTTCTTTTGCGAGACTTTATTTCCATGGACCGAAGAAATTAGCTTTGCCTGAATGGCCCCTTCTCTTCCCAAGATCATCATTTGACACTACCTCTTCTCCTCAGTCTCTGTTCCTATGTTGAAAGGTGGGGCACGTGTTCTAGAATGATGCTGGGTGCTTCATGTGTGAGTGCATCATCTCCCAGGCAAGGACAGAGGCCTGATTCAATTGGGTCCTGGCTACTTGATTATTTTATGAATATATTCTAAAAGTAAAAGAAAAGTTGGCAATATTTTGGCAATGGGAGGCTATTTTTATTAGTATTGTTATTATCATCGTCATTATTATTAATGGGGAGAGACTTAAACATATTTAAAAGCAAAAAGGTGGATTCAGGTAAAAGGAAGAGGTTGGGCATACATGCATTATATAGTAGAAAGAACACTGGACTAGTTCAGTCAGATGACTGGGTTCAAATCACAGCTCCTCCTCTGTTAACATACAAAGTTCCTAAACTCCCTGGGCTTCTGTTTTAACATAAGTAAAATGAGGGGATTGAGTAGTCTCTGAAGGCTCTTCACCTCTAACTTTCTAAAGCTACAAATTAAATTTTAGTGTTAGAATAATTGCAACAACATTTAAAAAAAACGTTTCACATCTGTAGTTATTCTTTTTCATCCTTCTGAACACATAAATATGATGTCAAAAGCTCCCACTTTCTTCTGGAATTTTGGACCTGGCTAATTTCTCTGTTAACACTTTAGGGATTTGGATTGTCTCTTTTCAAAAGGGTATGACTACCACAGATTACACTGGTATTTTGAAAAGTGATGATGGCATCAATGCCTGCTTTATAATTGACTTATTTCCACCCACTATTTTTGTCCATATTCTTAGCATTAGATAGAAGCTTTCCTCTGACTATCAGCTGGCATTTGATATTTGGCTATGCTTTACCTATAAGATTATTGTGTGTATATAGATAACTTCTGTGAGTGTGTATGTGTATTTAAGTTTTCTTACTGATCTTTGTATTAATACGTGGCAATGCCTATGTGTGGAGTTTCCCTAGCATAGTTAAAAGACGTGCTTCTCATTTTACACCAGGTGTGTCTCTTAGTACACTATTTCCGAAGCATTTTCGAACAAGAATCGTCAAATTTTAGAGTCAGTAACAGATGGGCAAACCATATCACAGAACTTCAGAATCCAGAGGTGTCATTGCTGCCACACATTTTCAGCTGGATTAGCTATTTTGTCTCCTTTGCTGCCTGTGTGTTTCACGCCATTTGAAAGACTTTCCATTTTGAGGAAATCTGAAGCGGTAGGAAACCCCCTTCCTCAGTCAGAGCATTACCTGACCCGTACTTCCTTGTTTGTTCTCCTCCTATCTTATTAATGCAGCTGTGAGTACATTTCCAGAACTCTTCACCTGCCACAGTGATGAGGGATCAGGTGCCAGGTAGGGTAATCAATCTGGAGGGCTTTTAGCCGCGCATCCTGCCACTGTTTGACAGCATGTCTCCATCAAGGAGACTGTCTTCCTTAGATCAATAAATCAATCAGTTCTTTTTACATCTTATGAAGCACTCCTCACGCCCCATGTCACTCAAGCTGCACCACACACAGATGGAGAAGCAGAGCTGAGGTCGGCCCAACCAGTGCCATTCACATTCTAGCCTATAATCGCATATCCTTCCCCAAAATCAATTCCCAGCACAGTGGTAATGGATCAAAGTCCAGGTCTTCATTCTGCTGAACTGAAGAGTAAATCTGTCTAAAGCACTGGGTATTTTAGTGTGTTTAAAACTGAATAAACCACACCTGTAATTTAAAGGAGACTAATTGCAAAGTTTATGATTAGAACTGTCCAAAAGTGACAGCAGATGAATTATTTTTTAATAAAAGTATATTCCCTGATATTGTTCAGAGGATTCTAAGAGCTGCCATAGGCTATAAAAGCAGTGAAGGGCCTCAGAGACCATCTGGTGGATGTAAGCCAGTTGTTTGCTTCTGTGCCCTGAGAAGTCCCCATCTGCCTTGTTGGCATGGGGTGGGATGAGGGGTGGTGGTGTCACCCAGACCTCCCTGTCACCCAGAGCAAGCCACTAGCATTTTTTCATGTGTTGGGTTTCTGCTGAAGATACTATTTAAGCAATGGGTTCTACTGGTTAGGCAAAAACACTAACAATCATTTCACTCATGTATTGTCCTTTCATATTACAAATGCAGAAATTGAAACTGAGCTATGTTGTGTAGTCAAGTCAAGAGTACCCAGCTGCTAAGTGGCAGAGTTGGGATGAGACTCCCCAATACGCACCCATGCTAATTCCCTTTTCAAAAGTGACTTTAGCTGTACCAAGGGTTTTCCTAAGAAGGAATGTTTTCCTGTTCAGAGTATGCCAAGACACCCTTGCCATGGTTCCTCAACAATTCTGGGTGTAGGGTGGGATATGTTGGAAGGTGGGATTTGGCTCATGTTTATGGTTATTCTGTGCCCAGTCATCCCATTTCTTCATTATTGGAAGAAGTTTGTCTTAATGGGTAAAAGTATGAGTTTTGGAGCCAGACAATTAGAGAATTTAAGCCTGCCCTCCCTCCTGCCAATACAAACATCTTTATATTGCAGTAGAGGTTAAAGGATTAAAGAATCAGCTCCAAAGTTGGGCTGTTGAAGTTCAAATCTGGCCCTACACTGAAGGTGCAACCTAGGGAAAGTGACTTACTTTCTGGGTCTCAGTTTCTTCATCCGCTAGGCCGTGAAGACTAAGAATGTTAATGTGCAAAAGAGAGCACAGTGCCATCCCCATGGCAGGGTCGGAATTAATGTTAGTTCCCTTACCCTCGTCCTTGTCACCTGTGAGTGCTGTTGTTCCCTCGATACATCTGACTTGGTGCCAAGATGCCAGTTTAGAGCTGATGCTTTAATATCAGCCTCTCTTTTCTTAAACCCACAACTTCCAAGTTGCAAATTAGAAAATGAAAAGAAAAGACGAATTTAAGCACCATCTATTCCCCCATCATCTGTAATCTATGTCATTCTTTCTCACAAAGAAAAAAAAATGCAACTTCAGGTTTTCACTGAAAGCAGCAAGAAATAGCCAGTGAATAGGACTACTGTAGGTAGGTTGTAATTAATCAAGCTACTGATGCACAATTCCAGACCAATTGCTGTTCTATGTTAATAGTTGTGTGATTTGGAAAGAGCTATGGATAACTTAGCCTTACAGGGACTCAGAACTCATCCCACCCTTCTCCTTTCAAAAAACAAAACAAAAACAAAAAAATACAAGAGAAGTACTTCCTTAATAATATACAGCGTATTTGTTTAAAAGTTTGTTTGATGCTAATTTTCTTTAGGCACTTTCCTCACTCTCTTTATAATAGGATGTACATCATGAAAGTGAAAAAACAAGAGCTTGAAGAAACATTAGTTACAGATTGCACATTTGAAGGAAAAAGGGAGAAGATGACATCCTATCCCTTTTATTCAGGAGAAAGCAATTAGTTCTGGACTAAAATTCCAAATATTAAAAAAAAAAAAAGCCAGGAATTATTTTGGTGACAACTTGGGGAAGATAAAGACACAGTTCCTCTCAGAAAGGGCCAAATGGAACTTTCCTACAAAGGATTTGATCAAACTTTAGGACTAGCAGGGATTTTGGAGGTCACCTGACTCCTCCCATTTCTCCCTAACCATCCCTGGCCAGAATGGAGATGTCCATTATTATTCACGAATCAGAGGCAGATTGAGAGCTGGTTCCCCTGATTCTCAGCCAACAGTTCTTTTCAATACACAGTCTTATCTCTTCAAGCAGACATTTGTCCACATATCCATTAAGGTTATCCAAATCCATATTGTGGAGACAGGCTTGCTGAAATGAGCATCTAAACTGATAATGATAGTTCATTTCATATGGGCCATAAAGTAGCAATAATTGTCTTTAGTTTCTTGGTTGAAGCCAGACCTATAATCTCAAGATGAATAGCTTTGCGTGCTTTTACCAATCTCCCGTGCAAACCAGTCTCCCTTGTCTCTCCACTCAGGAGCAGCATATGCTTAATTTTCAGACTAATGAAATGATTTCAAGGAGCTAAATACATATGGTGTATTTAGTCAATTGTTATTAAGTGGCTTTACAATCTTGATGCTTTTATCATTTCTAAATGCACATCCTTTCTGAATCACAAATAGTCAACTCATCGCATCAGGTTCCATTGTATTCCCCTCTGCACACCACAACTGCCAAACAATTTACTTTATCAATCCTCCAAACACTTTTTATAAAGCAAATGATACACAAGTTTAGGCACCCAGTTCCTTTATTATTACAAGCAGGCCAATCACAGTCAATGCTCAAAATACTTGGATAAATATAATATTGGATCTAATGGGAAACACATGATCATGGAAGAATTTTTCTGCAATAATATTAAATGCAGGTTAAAGTTATTTATTTAGTTTTAGTTTCTTCAGCCACTTTAAGGAGGTATTTTCAGCCTAATTGTTCCCTAGGTCACTATTTTGATTGCTTTGTATTTTTACCTTTGTATTTTTACCTAGACTTGAAAGGTAATCTGAAGATTCTGTTTTTTAAAATAATGACAATACTTACTTTATTATATAATATTAATTTTTAACAAATCAATTTTATGGATAAATATTAATAAAACATAAATCCCTGCAAAGTGTACAATCAATGGTATTTGGTATAATCACATGGTTGTGCATTCATTGCTACAATCATTTTTAGAGCATCTTCATTATTCCAATAATAGTGATAATAATAATAAACAAAAAACAAACATAAAAAACTCATCACCTCTCAATCTCTCTATGCTTCCCATGCTGTACATAACAGCTATTCTGTTTCCTTCTCTCTATATATATTTTTATTTATATTGTGTTAAAACAGTCTTCTATCTGCAATACCACTCATATTTGTATTTCACATGAGGTTTCACTATGTTATACAGCCCCATGTTACAGTTTTTAGCTTTCCTTCTAGTAATATACATGGCTTTAGACTTTTCCTTTCAACCACTGTCATACCCATATAACAGCTCTGCCAGTTACAAACACTATGATGTGCTTTCACCATTTCTATTCATTTCCAAAGATTTACAACCAACCTTTTTACCAATTCTGCATAGATTAACCCTTAGCTTTCCAATCTCTACCCTCATCCTATTTTCAAGAAACCTATCTTCTAAATATTAACTCTGTGAGTTTACATAATATATTTAGTTCTTAATAGTGCAATCATACAATATTTGTCCTTTTGTATCTGGCTTGTTTCACTCAATATAATGTCCTCTAGGTTCATCCATGTTGTCATATGGTTCACTACTTCATTTTTTGTTACCACTGCATAATATTCTGTGTATACACCGTAATTTGTTTATCCATTCATCAGTTGATGGATACCTGATTTGTTTCCAACTTTTGGCAACTGTGAATAATGCCACTGTGAACATCAGTGTGCATGTCTGTTTGTGTCACTGCTCCCAGTTCTTCTGGGTGTATACCTAGCAATGGTATTGCCAGGTCACATGGCAAGTCTATATTCAACTTCCTTAGGAACTGCCAAACAGTCCTCCACAGTACCTGTACTATTCTACATTCCCACCAACAGTGAATAAGAGTTCCTATCTCTCCACATCCTGTCCAACATTTACAATTTTCCAACTTTTAAATAGTGGCCAATCGAATAGGTGTGAAATGATATCTCATTGTTATCATTTTCTCAAATATTCTTTCTTGCCCTTTTCCATTCTCTTCTCCTTCTGGGACACCAATAATGTGTATGTTTGTGCATTTTAAATTGTCATTCAATTCCCTGAGACCTTGGTCCATTTTTTCTCTTCTCTTCTCTTTTCCTTCTCCTGTCTTTTCCAGTTCAGATGTTCTATCTTCAAAATCACTAATTCTGTCTTCAAGCAATTCAAATCTGCTGTTACGTGTCTCTAATGTATTTTTAATCTCATCCATTGTGTCTTTCATTCCCATAAGGTCTGTTACCTTTCTTTGCAGGCTTTTAAGTTGTTCTTTATGCTCATCCAGTGTTTTCTTAATATCCTTTATCTCTTTAGTTATATTTTCTTTCAATTTTTTGAATTGATTTTGGAGAGTTATGTAATTATCATTGATTAATTGTCTGAAATCCTGTATCTCTTCAGGATTTTTGGTTTGTTCCTTTGGCTGGGCCATCTCTTCCTGATTCCTAGTATGGTATGTGATTTCTTGCTGATGTCTAGGTATCTGAATATGTTGGTGAATTTACTCTGATGGCCAATTTCTCTCTCTTGCCTATTGGCTTTTTTTTATATATATATATAGCTCTTCTTTGATATTTGGTTAAACTTTTTCTAAGTCTTTAAAATTGCCAAGCTTAATTTATTAAAATTAGTCAGCTGCCCAGGTTAATGTCTTGGGGGCGGGGGATGGGGGCCCTTCCCAGCTCCTGTGAGCTCACTTTTGAGCTTAGCAACTCACTTTTGTTGTTTCAGGTTCTTCATCTCTCTGTCCCTCACCCTCCTGGGAGTTGTGTTGCACTGTCTTGGTCTGCTGCTCACTAAAGCAGGTCCCTTGGACAGCTTTTTGTCCTCTCTCTGTTGTTTTTGTGAGAGAATTGAGCCCTGCCTTCCTACTACGGTACCATCTTCCCAGAACTCTGTCTAAATTTATTTGTATGTGTGCTTTGTGGTAATATCATAAAATGGTTTTCATGTGCTTAAATGCAAATGGGATTAAAATACATTATTTAATAAGTACCTAGAGGACAGTATCTTGATTTCACTTACCTTGATTAAAAACCAGCACATGCCTCAAAAGGTGAATGCAGGTAGAATTTATTAAAGTAGAAGCAGATGAAGAAGTACAAGGCGATGAATCACTCACAGTTCTGACTGTGTATGGGAATCATCTGTGGTGGTTTAAAAAGCTACAGAAACTAGAATTCCCATCTTGAGAGATTCTGATGTAGTTGTGGAGCCCAGGCATATGCACTTTTAAAAACTTTTTATACATGTTACCAATACAGAGGCCAAGTAGTGTATTGAAGTTGGATGAATTTCCCATGCAAACCCCGAAATCGCCAGATGACAAGAGAATTCAGGAAGATTAGAAACCTAAGTTTTTGATGAATGTGGGAGAGTGACCAGAAAGTCAGAATGTAAGGGATGGGAAGAAGAACCATTTGTGGCATAGCTAGAGACCAAGAACTTCAAAGGATCAGGGGTTTTTACTGGAGGGTGAAGCATTTAAATCAACATTATGGAGCAAAGGAGGAAGGTATAAAGCCCACCTCCCAACACTGACTTTCTTTAAGCTGGTTTACACAGTACAATGTTGTTTGCACATCCCCAGTTCACCGCTGACTTTTCCAAATTTCCACTTTACTTTATTCTGTGAAGAATGGCCTTAGGGATGTTCTCACATTCTGAAGCTCTATTTGCCACTTTTTAGAGCTCACTCCCATCTTTTAGATATTTCATTCACTTTTAGATGACCATGACTTCTGGGGGCAATAAAATGAGTCCCATGAACTTGGAACCAGACACTTAAAAATATCAATTATTCTAACATGATTCAGTAGCCACATAAATTATTTGGTTTTCAAGATATTTTTGTGAAAGTGGCTCAGAATGGACTGCTATTAAGATAAATTAGATTGTTTTCAGAAAAATATAATTCTATAGAATATATCATTGTGAAGATTTGGACTAGAAAAGATTTCAAGTGACTTTCTCTACTAATAATAATGCGATACAAATAAATGGAGAATATCAAGTCTTGTTCAAAAATAAAAACAGTACATGCCTAGGATGAGTTATTTTTGAAGCCATCCAACAGGGACTACTTAATGCTCTACTACTCCACATCTCTAGGAATGCTGTATACTGTGTGCATGTACAAGGAAGAGATTTCAAACGTGGTTCCTGTCTTCCAGAACTTATGAATGAAAATGACTGAAAGAAAAGCAAAGACAGTCATCAGGGAATTATTTTTAAATATTGCATGATAATATATTACAAATAAATACTTTATGTATAGTCTAGATAAACCATGCTAAAGAATGTTAGAAGAGTTAGTGAGGGTTGAAATGGGCAGATTTAATAGTGGGACTCAGGCTGAGGATTTCTAGATGAATAAGATAGGTGTAGAGAAGTAGACTGTAAACAAAATGTGGTATACACACACAATGGGATATTATTCAGTTGTAAGGAGGAATGAAGTCCTGACACATGATAACATGGAGGAATCTTGAGGACACTATGTTGAGCAAAATAAGCCAGACAGATAATCATTGTTCTTCTTTGGAGGAGGATTGTATTTCCCTGGCCTATTGGCATAAGGCTGGGCCATGTGGCTTGATTTGGCCAATGAAACTTAGGCAGAAAAAACTTTATGGATCAGTGCATGCTTTGTTATGATCTCCTTTCCTTCTGCCACACAACTGGCAATATTCCAGATAAAGGCTTCTCTGTGGAATAGAACCGCAGCCAACTCATGATGGACTTATGGCAAGAGAAGAAATAAAACTTTGCTGTTATAAGCCACTGAGATTTGAAGTTATTTGTTAAGGTAACATAACTTAATCTACCCTGACTGATACAGATAGGCAGAAGCAGGCATTCAAGGAAGAGGGAAAATGAGAATTAAGCAATTAGCATTGTATTACACTTTGAGTAGAATGAGGAAATCAGTCTAACTTTAGGGAGGGTGTTTCTTCAAAAATAATGGTACATAAAATTAATAGGACCAGGGAAGACAGACTAATTTTTACTTTGAAACCAAGTTAGAGTTCAAGTTTCTCAAAGGCCAAGCATGTGTCTTTTTCTTCTTCATATTCCCTGTCCATAGAATATGGTAGCTATTCAGCAATTTTGTGTTGAATTTATAGAGGGGATTCAACTGACAGTCAACTGCAGTGAAAATTGAGTTTGTAAAACACCATGAGGGAAACAAAAGACAAAATAATAACCTAAAATTGCAACCTAAGGAGAGGAGTGGTAACAATTTATAGAATGACAACCATAGGTTACAATTAGTAAGATTTTATCAGTGAAGGTGCTAAAATTCCCATCTGGAAGACATTTTATAAGTATTATTAGGGTACTGCAAACCCAAACTGTAAAATTTCTACTGAGAGTAAATAAAATTCTTCTACCTCCGCTGAGTGATTTATTATATCATTTCTGGCCAAAAATGGCAAATGTAGGTATAGTACAAATATTTGTCTCCATTATAGAATTTAAACATTTATACGGGTATTAAGAAACAATCCTAATTAAAATATGACACATGCTTTAATGAGGTCCATCTGGCTAATCTGTCAGTCTTCAATGCCAAGCCAATGGGCTCCCAGCTGTCATTCTCTACCCCTTGTGGTTTTTGGCCACTTCTGCTAGTTGTAAGAATGGGTAGAGATTACACAGTTCTTCTTTTTCTTCCTCTAGTCTTTTCAGATCTATAATACTTTGACCTTGCAGGTGTGGTAAAAATTCTGGTTAATGTTCACACCACCATAACTATGTTTCCCTTCAATCTATCAATTAACTTAATAAACTCTGATTCTCTAGTTCTGGCCTGCATAAATTCTGAGGACACACAAATACAATTTCCTTTATGTCCACAGCAGTATTCCTTATTAAGAAGATATTAGGCCCAGGGACTCATAAGTTAGCATTTAACTCAGTATCTGCTTCATCTCACGCTGTGCTGTGCTGGCCATGTCAAAAGTAAATTAATGCAATTCAGAATTCAATTCAGTAGCCAACAGCTAGGTTAGTCTGAACTCCACAAGGAGCACGACGAAATTCCACTCCAAGCTCAGACACTGCTTTGCCACTAATATCAAACATCCAGGCAGATTTCTTGTGTGTGCCTATGTGCTGTTTCTGCTATTGATTCTTTTCTCCCCTGCCTTAGTTCCTCTCTCAAAAACGTGGAGGAAACAAATGGATTGAGTTCCTCAGAGAGGGACCCTGATTTATTAATATTACATGTTATACAAGTACAGGTCTTATGGGTGGGATCTCTGTTTACATGTGAGAGTGAGGTGGGGAATAGGGCACGGAGTACAAACTGTCCTTTATCACCAAAAGCGAAATGCAAGCAATTGCTTTCAGTCTGCACCTGGAACATCTGTGGGATGACTGCTAAGTGTCCCAGGAAAAAGGTCACGTGCCTGAGAATGGAAACCCTGCTCCTGATTGGCTGGATATTCATGTGAGATGCAGAAATCTTGGCTTGGAATTCTCCCTTTAGACTTGAGATATTGTGTTGGTGTATGCTTTCTCCGATTTCTGGCAGCCTGCTGTTTAATAGCAGCAATTTCGGTTTCTTTGCTTTTCTTTGTGCTGACCAGCTCAGAGAATGAAATGGGTATTCATGATGTTCGGGAAATGCATCTGGGACTCCAAACAGCTCTCCAGAGGCTGTGGCGGTGCCCGTAAGCCACACTTGGGACGTGAGCAGGACAATGAAGAAGGGTGCCTAAAAAGTCTCCCTTCCTTCTCCCTTAAACTTTTGTTTGGTCCCACTCCTGCCTCAGCAAATAAAATCTTATGGCCTCACTGAAGGAATGAGAGACAATGTGGGGTGGGGGAAAAGGGAAGGAAGAAATGCATATTAGATCCTAGACCTGGTGTTGGATCTATGTCCTCCAGTCCTATTTTTATTTGTTTACATGCAGAAATTCAGGTGTAGTGTCTGGCATAAAAACAAAACAAAATGCTGTTCTGTAGTGCCCTTGATCCTTTGAAAAGAGCAGGAAATTTAGAAACAGACAAATCCAGATCATATAGTTCCTACTCTGCCATTCAATAGTAATGTAGCCTAAGTTATAGTATCTATTTTTTGTCTCGTAGTTGGAAACATGTTAACGCTACCACTTAAATAAAGGGTTATTGTAAAAAAGTAATTGACATGTTGTGCATGCTGTAAATGTTGTGTAAGTACAGTTCATAAGGATGAAACTATGTATACATATGGGGCTGGGGGGCACTTTATAGAGTGTAAACTATTAGTGCCAAAAGAAAAATGCAAGCAGCTGTATGAGGGACATTGCACATTGGCTGGGTATTTGTGTGAAACTAGATGGAAGTGCCTCTCTGGTGCTGGACACATTGTAGGTGCACAAAAATAATCATTTTCTTCCTTCCTTTTTCTTTACTTTTTTTTTTTTCTAATTTTCCACAAGCCCTTTTATTCCTCCAAAAGCCATTTTGTTTAACAACATTTCATTTTTGTTACCCCTAAGGAAAATATAGGAAAGTTCACATTATATTTTGAAGAAACACTATTGCCTTTTTATATTAAAAAGCTTCCTCCTTTAAAGAGAGGTATAGTGACTTTTAGTTTTATATATCATGGCTCCTATCCCGACAACCCAACATGGAGCCAAAAGCACACTGGTAAGTACATTTAAAAAAAATAGGGTTTTATTAAGATTATGACAAGTGAGTGGGGTGGAGAGGGGAGAGGATAATAAAACTTAGTAGATAATACAGTTTTTTCAAAAATGTTTCTCCTCTAAGAAATGGAGACTATGGTGTTTAGAGTATTTTTTAAAATCGTGTGAGCGTGTCATGTAGTTCTGCATTGCTGAGAGGCAATACCATGCAGAGCAGTGGTTTTTAAAGTGTGGGTCTCAGGCCAGCAGCCCCAACAGCACCTGGGAACTTGGAAATTCTTGGGCCCCACCCACCCTAGATCTACTGAACCAGAAATTGGTGCAAGGCCCAGCAATCTGTGTTTTAACAAGCCCTCCCCGTGTTTATGATGCAACCTAAAAGTTGAGAACCACTGACGTAGAGAAATGTGTGTTTGGTGCTGACTTCATTCAGTTAATCAGGTCTTCTTGCTCACATCAGTAAATGAGAAGTTTGGACTAGATGTTGAAGCTGTTGTCATGTTCGCGTTCTGTGATTCTCTACAGTATGCGGATATTAAATATATGGTACATGAATAGTGATGAGATTCCTCTCAGCTCTGGTCAAGTTCCGTGCAGGTGTGCCACCATCCCTAGAAAATATCTGGGCTTTTAAAGGTCATTATAAGAATCTATGCCATGGCTTAAACCCTGCATAGGCCAGTAAAGGAGACTCAAGTCTTTCCTTCCCATTACACTCCTGACCCCACCAGATGTGTCCCAAAAGAAAACTAGTTTAATTATGAATGAATGAGTCTACACATGCATGCTTTCGGCTACCAGGGACTCAGTGGAGAGGCAGTCAATATTGCGAATCAAAAGCTTCTTTTAGTTTCTCCAGGAAAGCTCTATCAATGTCCCCTGGAGAGTTGATAACAACTAGAAAACTCTAGACTTCCTGGGATTTAAAGAAAGTTTATATTGTGGTAACTCAGGTATTTTGGGTCCTGCATTTCTCCCTGTTCTTCGTAGAAAGAATATTTTTGTGAGTAGTTTGGGTTTGTGTTAAAGAGGAAGGAGGAGTTATGGGGAACACTTGTTTGCTTGCAGCCTCAATCAGAGTCCAGTTTAGAAAAACGAGATGGGTAAATCTGGGCTGAAGATTCGGCCTAATGTGGGGATGAGAAGAGTCAGTGAGAGGGATCCAGTGGCTCATAGTCTTTCCCACATCTGAGTTCTTGTATCAGTGTGTCACTGAATGCACTTTAAAATTTTAGAGCACAACTGTACAGCTTCAAGGGAACACTGACCTTTGCTTTTCCCTTTTCTTTATCTGAGTGACCTTTGGCTTTATAACCAAATCACTATAGAAATTTTGGTGTAAAATCAGAGCCATAGTCTCAAACTTAAAATGAGTATGGTAATATGTACCCCTTGGGTATTTTTCTCTCATCAAGGTCATGATGATGAGAAGGAGGAGGACAGTGATGATCAAGATGTGAACAGTGGCACCTATTTTCAGGATCTAACTGCGTGTCAAGCCTTTGCCAACAGCTCTGTGTAGTGGGAGATTTACAGATAAACAGAATCAGGGATATTGAGGCACCTGGCCAGTGTCACACACCACCAGTGTCTAGCCAGGTAGTCCATATCCCGTTTTCAAATGGAAGGCCGGCTCCACAGCTTACGGTTTTGCTAGCACAACATGCTGTGTCACTTGAAGAAAAGGTGGTTCCTGAAATAAAATCTGAGGGTTTACATTCATTTGTGTTGCTTTAGTTAAAATAGAACATGGGGATAAAAGGGTATTAACAAGCACATGGGTTTCAGCTGAATGAATTGAACAGAAGTGTAGTAGTGCCATTAAGTAACATTTTTAGAAACTTTATTTCAATGAAAGAGCTCCTTAATTGAGACAAATTCAAATCAGCATAGTCATTGTGATAAAGTGGTTTGACTATATTAGTCTTTTACATATAATTATTGTTTTTAGGGACTTAGCTTCTCTTCTACTGAACAGACATTATTTGAGGTATCTGATCCCACACTAAGTATATTTATAGCCTCTATCATCTGGTCATTTCCCCCTGTCAGTCATCCTAGCCCCCATGGGGCCAGAGCAATTGCTCTCAAACATAGAATTCAACCAACTCAAGTTTGCAAATGCTGAATTTTTAGTATGTGGAAGAGACTGGGATCTACTTGTTTGATTTCCTAGTCCACATATTAACAGTGATGATATATAATTCCTCTGGTAGAAAAAATAAATTCCTCTGCTTGTCTATCAAAACTGACCTACACTTTCCACAAATCTCCAGCATGCATCCTTCACTCTAGTCAAGCAGGTTTCCTCTATGTATATTTAAGATGCATATTTATTTCTATCTTCCCTTTGCTTTTCCCAAAAATCATCATCCCATTCCAAGGTGATGGCTTTCTGTCCCCTAATTCTAGATAATTTTTAAGACACAGATCAAATCTTACTTCCTTTATTTGACTTGTACTAACTTTTGAAGAATATCGATTATCTTGTTTAAATGCATAGCCTATAATTTCTACTCTCTACTACCACTTGATTTTGCTTCATGGTTTTAATATCAATCTTATTTCCAAACTAGGCTGTTATGCTATTTGGGAACAGACTATATCTTATAATATAGCTTCATATGAATCACCTTAAAAATGCAGACTTACATTTGGTAGGCTTAGGGAAAGACCAGAGATAACACATTTCTAACAAGTGCCCAGGTGATAGCAAGGCTGCTTGTCCAAAGACCACATGTTGAGTCTTTAGGATCTGATACCATTTTGTACACTTGGACCCAGCAACCACAAACTGCCTTGTGAATAGCAGGTGATCAATATATGTTTATTCACTGAACACCTGTGAGAGGTTTCATCTAAAAAACAAATTAATAGATAAGAACTAATATTTTGAGTTCATATTAGGGAAATTAATGATGCAAGGCTCCAGAAAGTTTACGTCTCAGGATAAATTTGGTCCCAGTGGTCAAAAATGGCAATGTGGCATTGAACTGATGCATAGTAAATAAATGTTGTGTTTCCTCTTCCCTCCTAAAGAAGGCACTTCAAAGCATACTTTGGGGAAAGCTCATGATAAACTCTTAGCAACCCACTGCATGCAATCAGCCCAGTTAGAAAGGATTGGGACTGCATCCTTGCTTCCTGATCATCCTGCAGCTCCTTAGCGCACCCTTCTGATGTGGTTGATTTTCTGCGTCGCCACTTCCTGCCACTTAGCCACCTGCGTGCCCCCTAGGACCTCCCTCTTCAGCCCTAAGTGGTGATTTTATAAAAGAATTAGCCATTTCCTCCTCCATCGCCCCACCTGTGGTTTCCGTGAAACATCATTCCCTAAGGTCCTAGCATGTGTCAAATCTTTGATGTAGAAATTGAGCCCACTAAGTATGCTGAGGGCTAAGCAGTAATACATCTTTTCTCCTTTTCATCCCTCAAAGCAAAAAGGGGTCCTTCAAATCAGGGCTATGCTTTCATTATTTCTTCCATATTCATTTGCATTATTATGAGGTTAATCATTTGTTTAAATAGACTATTTTTTACTTAAGTGTATTTTTAAGAAACATTTTTTTAGTACCATGAGTAGAAAACCAGTATAATGTGCCATAATTTAGGAAAATGTTAAAACATAATAAAGTCTATGAAAACAAAATGTTACTAATTTTTATCTAGAACCAGTTCCCCTCAAAAGGCTCTAAGCCTAGGGGCTGCTTTATTTGTTAAAAGGGAGATTGGCAACAGGAAGTGGTGTTAAACCTGTAAGGTGCCAAAAGAGACTTTCTTCTAGACTCTGTCAAAGGAATGAAAGAGAAGTGAAAAGAGAACAAGGTTCACACTATATGATTCAATGATGTTTTAACCTGTGTTGCTGCACCGTTTTCAGTCACCTCTTTTCCAGGTATTACACTTTGGGAAACACACTTCTAGATTACAGGGATCAGCTAGCCTGGGGGACATAAATAAAGAGGAAGAAACAGTGGGTCTACTTGTTAGGGAATATCTCATGTAGAAGAAAAAAAAATTCTCCTCTTGTAAATTCAGGTTAAGCTAGGCTGATGGCTTACTTGGTCCAATAAGGTTATAGGTTAGGTTCAGCCACTTCCATTGTAGGAAACAAAACATACATGAAAAGTTACATAATAACAGTAGCACCCCAAAATAGAAAGATGGCCCACCTCCATTGCTCTGGGCAATATAACTCTCTTGAAATGTTCAGAGCATAAAGAATAGAAAATTTAAAAGTTTTACAAGTTTTGCTGTGACATCAGTCATAATTAATATTCCACGTGAAAAGGGAATCAGAGCAAAGGGAACTGGAGTCCCAGGCTTTCTTTCCTTACTTTTCTGAACAGTTTCTATCCCATTATTTCCCAGTGGATACATATTTAAGGTTCCACTTCTGTTTTCCTATTTCCTATCTGTGTCCATGACTTCATTAATGCTTAAAAAATCCAGGATTCTGCTTTTGTTCCTGTCTTGACCAACTACTTGTGGAAGTTATTTAAAGAGGCAGGCTTGCGTCCTTTTCCTTTTCTTCTCTTCCTTCTTTTTCTGCCCCTTGCAGGCATAGCCAGACAGGTTTTGAAGTACTAATGAGAATTAGTTCATTTAAGCCAGCACAGACCAACAATGAGTTTGAAATGTTAATCAGATGAAGGGCTTACTGCTAAACAGCCCACAGAATAGCAAATGAACCAGGAAAGGAAAGCAAGGAGAAAGGCTGAGTGGAGATTTGACACAAGCATTTTCAGCTGCTGGGCCTCTTTGATGTGTGAGTGGGACAGATGCGCTGCTCTTCTCCTGAGAGAACCCTCTTTGTACACAATAGTGTGCTGATTAATATCACTCCACTCTTGCCTTGAGAGGAGCAAGGCTGGCTCTTCGTCATTCTCTCATTGGGCATCATCGAACTCTCTTCTACTTCCTGCTGGTAGGGAACCGGGATTCAGTTTCTCTCCTCTTTTTCTAAAAGCCCAGACTCACAGAAAACCCATGTCCCTCCTGTCATTACAGCTCCAAGCATGTATCTCATGGTGAGGTCATTAAGATCCTTCTTAGATGTGAAGGTTGCAGCAGAATAAATGATTGATGCCAAGTAGACACAGCTATGGGAATATTACCTTAGAACCCACAGGCATGAGGAGAAACCTGTTAGGTCAAGGGAGACATTTTTCCCCCTGAATTTTACTGCTGTTCTCTATTGCAGGGTTGTCCAATAGAGCTCTCTGCTGTGACAGAGATGTTCTATGTCTGCACTAATGAGCACTTGAAATATGGTGAGTGCAACATAATAAATGAATTTTTAATGTTATTTAACTTGAATTGATTTAAATTTCAATAGCCACATGATGGGGCCATCATATTGGAGAATGCACCTCTAGAGAGTCTAAAGGCTTCCTACTCAAAGTTTGGCCCAAAGACCAGTAACACTGACAGCACCTGGGAGCTTGTTAGTCATGCAAAATCTCAGGACCCACCCCAGACATACTGGATCAGATTCTGTATTTAAGAATATTCCTTTCTGGTGATTTGTGAGCACATTAAATTTCAAGAAGCCTGGCTCTAGAGCATGAGTTGAAAGCTGGATATATTATAACTGACAATTTGACAAATTTACCAAATAGCACAATAATGATTCTAAACTATCTGGTCATCTACCTCCTTAAAAATACTTTTCTTAAAATATGGTGAAATCATTCCTGGTTTCTGGGCTCACACAAACTTTAGATGGCAAATGGGGTCTGGTGTCTGAGAAAGCAATGGTGTTGGTCCTCCAGGGAAAATGGAAATCTCTTAGGGAAAGTGTAATATGTTAAGAACTTGTTAAGCACCCCCTTCCCATCACAACATCAGCCAACTAACATTTGTAACAATCCTTTACTGTTTACAAAGTACTTTCACATTATGCTAGATGCATATTATTTTTTATTCCCATTTGATGTGTGAGGAAAATGGTCCCTGAGAGTTTATCATTTGAGTCGAGAGACTGAGCATAGTTGCAAAACTAGTGAATGCCAGATTTATGGCCCAACTCCAGAACTTCTGCTTCTTGTGTCTTTTCACTCTATAGCAAAATGAGACAAGCCCACATTTCTTTGAGAGACTCATGGTGACAGAATTTAGGAACTATTTGGATGTGAGAAGTTTTGTATCTAGGTATAAAACAAACCAAAAGATTATTGACCTTTTTTTCTTCTCTCAAGGTAAAGTATCTTCTGTGTTATGTATGCTGTGGACATTTTCGATGCATATCTCATTTACATATAATCAAGTACATGTCACTTTTCTCTGTCTTATGATGACAAGAATGATATTAACAACACTGAAAGTTATTTCAAAAATCAATTGTATTTTATTCAACAGGTATTTCAAGTATTTTCCAAATGAGACCAATTCAGAAGGCTATAATTCTAGTTTATCAAGTTCTGAAAGGTGATTGTTAGTGCATTAAATTTCAGCAGAATGAGAGATGTCAGGCTTCTTAAAAATAAAAGAGGAAATTTATGGGTCTATAAATTGAAGAGCTACCTACAGAAAAATTAACGAAAGTTATTACTTCAAGAGAATATATAGGCTGGTATGATAACACTTATATAAGTTTGTATAAATTCATGGATGAAAAATCAGAACTGGACTATTAAAATGAGTCTGACAATATTTGGAAACATGCCTCACATTCACATGCTGATGTGCTAGGACAAGAATTATTTTCTACAAATCTTGCATTGTCACTGTCAAGTGTAAATATTTGGCCAACGTTGCAATAGATCTGACTTTGTCATAATTCTTATGATCCCAGTTAAGATGCTGTGAAACTTAAATATCTTATTATTTTCATGTATGCCAGAGAATTACCTTTATTAAGCTCATAAAACAGTTGCTGATTTTAATTCTTGCCATCAAAATTCATGTTGGCAAGCACAGAACTCTCAATATTTTTCCATATCATTCAAGTCTCACATCAGATTGGGACAGGCATGTGGAAACTGATGAGAATCTTTTCATTATTTGTGTGGGTTCCTAAATCTCTCTCTGACCTTGTTTTATTTCTGTACTACCCTTTGATTAACTTATCATTCACCGCCATTCATGGGGGTTCCTTCACCCTACTACAGAGTGGGTATCACCCACCAACACAACAGGATTTCAAGGAAGCAGAATGTGGCCTTAATCACAGATTTAATGAGGAGAAAGCCCAGTCTTCATTTCTTGCTGATTTCCCAGCTGTAGGATGATGTCTGATTATTTCCAACATGCCAATGGTTTACTTTCCATCTACTGCTGTCACCATCACCACTTGTGTTGGGCAGCTCTCTGCTGGTCATCCTATTTGGCATACTGGCTCTGAGAAAATGAAAATGTCAAACTCAGGTATCTTTTCTGCTTTTGCTAGAGAGAAGTATGCTAAGAGATATGACATAAGACTCACTGGATAATTGGGGTTAAAAATGAAATCTTTCTGATTTCCTAAAGAAACACTAATGTATTTACTATTCATTTTTCTTAGCATATCAAAGGGGGTTGCCTTCAGCTTTTTATTATATCCCTCCTTTTCATCTGGTTGTAAATTTTGAAATGATTTCAGGGGATTAAAATTAGCATTCCCTTTCTTTCTCTAGAATGTAAAATTTTGAACCAGGCATTTGTTTTAAAATATATTTTTATTACAGAAGTTGTGAACTTACCAAACAATCATGCACATATGTAGAACTCCCATAAAACAACCCTTCACTGATATACCACACCATTGCAGAACATTTATTACAGATTATGAGATAAAGTCATCAGACTATTACCACTAACTATGGCCCATAGTGTACATTGGGAATATTTTTTCCATACACCCTGTGACAGTTTGAGATTATTTTTGTGAATCCCAAAAAGAGAAAGATTGTTTGTAAACTAATCTATTCCTCTGTGTCTGATTCCCTTTGATTGCATTAGATTCAGCTGATATCTCTTTTATTAAATTACCTGTTAAGATTAGGGCTTTGATTCTACCACATCAGTAAGGTGTGATTCAGGTTGAGAGCCCGCCCCCTTGGTGGGCTGGTATAAATGGACACTCACTCAAAAAGACATACAGGAAAAGAGAGAGCTCTGTCATTTTTGATCCTGGGGCCCTGGGGAGAGATGAGCCATTCACCTGGTAGTTTGCAAGTGAAGAGACCAAAGCAGCTGAGCAGAAAAGAAATGAGTCCTATGCCAGAGTCTGATATAGGAAGCCCTGAGAGATAAGCCCTATGCCAGCCTACAGCTGAGATGAGGAAGGAGCTGGGCCTACGGAACCTCAAGAGGAAGAGGAAGCCCAGGAAGGAGAGAACAGGCAGAGATCAGCGACCATCTTTCTTCAACATGTGGCAACTAACTTTGGTGAGAAAGCAGCCTTGAACTGGACACTTTAATGACCTTGTAACTGTAAGCTTTTACCCCAAATAAATACCCTTTATAAAAGCCAACAGATTACTTTGCATCAGCACCTTTTTCGCAGACTAATACATCCCCTATTATTAACACAGTACAGATTTGGCATTGATGCAAGAATATTACAGTATTGCTGTTAACTATAGTCCATAAGTTTAAGGGTTGAAATTGGGTTTAGAAAGTAGCTGCACAACCAGGTAATTGACTTAACCTCTCTGTGCCTCAGTTTCCTCATCTGTAAAATGGAGAGACTAGTAATGTCTATCTCATAGGGTTGTTTGAAAGATTAAATGAAATTAATCCATAGAAATTGCTTATCACAGGTTCTATCATATAGCAAGTCCCCCCAAAATTTCATTTATTTTTATTAAGAGTATTTCTAAATAATATTCTCTAGTAATAAAGTGTTTATTCAATTTTGGAGAACATGAATTTTATGGCTAAGTTTTCTTTGGTCAAGTTTTATTTTTTGAAAAATCCTAAAAGGACTGAAAAAAATATATTTCAGCATATTGAGTTGGTATGTCATTAGACTTTTAAAACCTTAGGAAAACCACATCTCACTAGGAGGAACAGTTGAAGAGCAGAAGCAGAAGCTGCTATTCCAGGCTGTACATGGAGCACACATTGACCTTCAAGCCAACAAATGACATTTTTTTGAGACAAGCATTTTACACTAGCTATTTCTTATATTAGTAAATATCCAAATAGATTAAAGTGAAATAAAATCTAATAGTGATCAGGGTTATAATCTCAAAACACAGGTCTTAAATGGATATTTTGGAAAGCCAGTATATTCTGTTATTCTTGAATTTAGTAAGGTGATAAATATTGAGTTGGTGTGACTTGTTTTATAAATTAAATATAACAGGTTTTCCAATGTTTCGGTTTTAAACTATTATTATTCATGAAATTCTAAACACTTGAGATCAGAGTCTGGAATCCTATTTATCCTTTTATTGAAACCCCACCATGCACGTATGCATGCACACATGCGCATGCACACACACACACACACACATGCACAAGTATAGCACTGCATATTACATGTATTTGGTCCTGAGTAAATATTTATTGAATGTCAGAATAATCTTTTGTATTAGTGAATATGTTCTTCGTTATTTTTACTTAGTCTTTTCGTTTCCTTATCATTGTTCATTCAGTAAAGATTTACTCAGCACCTACAGTACGTAATGTAGATGGTCAAACCATTTTCTGTTCTTTTTTAAAAAAATCAAATAATACTAGAATACACCATACATACACATTTGCCTTTAGTCTTGATCCTTTTTGAGTTTGCCACTTTCTACCTCGCTGGCTTCAGCACCTCTGTCTGGCCTTGCAGCTTAAAGCACTTGATAAGAACAGATCTTTGTGCTATTTTGACTTCTATAGTCTCTCCTTTTCTCACCCCCAGCCCTGTCTTCTCTTTCCTACTAACTAAGAGTTCTAGAATACCTCCCACTGACCCTTCTGTCTTGCTCTATTAGGCTCACATATTCAATGAGACCTTGCCTGGACCAGTAATGTACCTCCTGTGGACCAAGGTAGTCTCTACTTCTGCTCTTTTTCAGAGCCTAATGCATTGTAGGCACCCAACTGCTGTTAATGAGAATAAAGCTGCCAAAGCAAACAAAAATGTGTCTCTTCACTCTTTTCATCTTTTCCACTTTATTTGATTAAATAGTTTCACTGGCTGGTTTCACTTTATTTTCAAAGAAACTTTCTATTTGTTTTTTGAACCTGCTGCATTGCTTGGCTTTACCATGTTGACCAGAAAGAATTAGCAAGAACCAATTATTATTTTTAATTTAAAAGATAAAAGGTAAAGAAATTTGCTTCTTAATATGTATAAAAAACATTTTTAATTATTCAGCCCTCTCTATGAACTATGGACTTTATAAAAAAAAAAAAGATTATTTTATCCAATTCTGACAACAGTTCCGTAGAGTAGATATTATTAACCCCACTTTACAGATGATGAAACCAAAGCTCAGGGAATAGAGTCAATATAGAGCTTGGATTTCAGGCAAATCTGGATTCAAAGCTCTACTCCAATGGTTCTCAAAGTTTATTATTTTAGTCTTACAAGGTCTTTTTGAAATTTGAGCCTCTGAACCCCCACCTGCAGAAGATTATAATTCAGCAAATCTGGAGTAAAATCTTAGGACTTTACCTTGAGAAAACCAACTTCCTTTTTTAGATTATGAGTTTGAAGTAAAACCCAATGAATTTGACTGCAATATATTTTGAGAATGTTTTGCTCCTCCCCTGATAATTCCTGTAACATATTAGGTTAAACATTAAGTCCAAAAATACCGTCCTATTGAAGAAGAATGTGTTCTTGCCATTTATCCAGACAAGCACAGAGAATCGTTTTACATGCTGTTGTCTAAGTGCTGCCCAATTTTAAAAGAGCACTGTAAAAAAGTATGCCTGTCATCTCTACTAATGACTTATTTTAATACATACCAGTAATGTCAACTGTGGAATTGGGAAAGTCAAAAGTGGCCAATATTAGGGTTATGGTAAAAAAAGAGGAAAGAACGGTGAAAGAAAGTGAGAGGTTGTAAGCCCACCCTGAAAAGGCATTTACCTTTAGCAAGTGAAGGACTAAAAATAATTACATGTCAGATTAAGGATGAAAGAATGGGTCAGAGAACAAGAAAGACAGAAATGAACACACAACATTAACCAGTGCCTCCCAAGTGCCTAGCTTTGTCCCTGGCACATAGAATTAGCCCATGAATGAATGAATTGTGGTAAACTTTTTAAAAAGATAAAAGGAGAGGCAGAATGACTGAGCAACTAAAAAGAGACAAAGGAGTCACAGAGAGGTGAAGAGAGTTGGTGGTCACGGAAAAAGGTATTACCCTTAGTGGACAGAGAGATGGAAGCAAAAGAAAAGTCCTGGCAGGACTGCTTCCCTTTGGTCTGCTGTGGACAGGAGACGTTTACATTCTATAGCAGCGCTTCCATAACAGTGTTTTGCATATGAAAATCTAGTTAAGCTAACGAGGTCCTTAATTAGGACTTTTATTATCCTTTAAATCCTTGCTTAAAGGAAAATGATTACAAAGCTCATCTTTATGATTTAGAAAAGTGTTTCTTCCCTTCCCTCATCACACACATTAGATATAAGACAAAAACACAGGGAATGATGCAAAACTGTACAGCAGTAATAAAGCAAAGTAGTTGAACCTGTGTATCAGAATGACCAGTATCGACTTGACTTATTTTCTAGTTCTTAATTTGATAAGGACCTATAGTGATGCTGCATAAAAATCTGCTAAAACTGTCTCTGTGAACCAGCATCTTCTACATGTGTTCTTAAACATTTAACTACAGAAATGCCCATGGGCCTCTCTCTCATCCTTGTGAGAAACACCCTCATACTTCTCTACCCAGAGCGTAGTATCTGCAGTTATCCAATTGAAGACCTACCCTGTCCATCCTTTCGGGGCCTGAATCAGAGCATACAACCCTTATGGCTCCCCTTTCACCCAGTAGAATTATCCAGATAAAAGTCAAATCAAAATAAATACCAAATGGTGGCCTGAAAGGGGGAAATAATCCCAAAGCACAGTTAATTTAATTGATGTCCATTGCAACAATTTGAGGGTTGCCTGTTAAAAGGAGGAAGGACAAAACACCATTGCTTTTTTAGTTCATTAGATACATTATGAACATCTCTTAGATGTCAGCCATTGTACTATATTTTTTGTGTAAAACTATGAATAAAATTTATTTGGGGAAAGATATAAACAAATAATTACCAAACGAGGGGAGTAAAGGCATGGTGGTTAGGAGCACAGAGGAGTCCAGTCAGAGTTCAAGGACACCTTCCTGGAGGAGATGGCACCCAAGTAGTATGGCACATGATGGATTTGAGAGAGCAGGACTGGACACCAGGAAGGCTGGGTAAGAAATTATCAACTATTTCTAGTAAGGAGAGATCCATGCCTTAAAGCAGGCTGGGACAATAAACCTTCAGATGAGGTAATGGATATAAGGGTCTGGAGATGCCACTGGCATAACTTAGTGTTAGTAATACACAGATATGGAAGAGAAGGAGACTAGCAGAGATTCCAGGTTTTCTGGCTTATATGGCTGGATAGACTGTAATGAGCTTAAGAATATACAGGAACTTCTGAATGTTCTGCTTATTGATCTGAATGTTGATTACATGGATATTGTCACCTTTTGAAAATTCAAGTCATACACTTCTGAGTTTTACACTTTTGTTTAAAAGTATTGTTAAATTTAAAAGGTAATAAAAATTCACGAAAGAAGAGCTTTGATAATATTAGAGGGCTTGTGAGTGTGTATGTGTATTTTGTTGTGTTTTAATGCTAATTGCCTCCTTATGAGCCTCAGGACACCTTCTCTATTTTCCCCTTGAATCACCATGCAAGATCAGTTGCTAATGATAGTTGAATATGAAACGTTCGTTCACATTTTTAATTAACTGCTTTGCATAGCATAATTATAGTTAATGAGTTTTCTAACTTTCTTCAATGACTATTTGTTAAATGAATGAATGATGACTCTGGAGCTTGCCTAAGAGAGTAGCCATGGATGTCCAAATGGTTCCAGTTCAGCAAGATCAACATGCAAACATCAGTTATGCTCCTAACACTCCCTAATTCATTCTGCAAGGCCAACATCACTGTCATACCAGAACCAGATAAAGATACCTCAAGAAAAGAAAACTACAGACCAATTTGTCTTATGAATATTGATGTAAAAACCCTAAACAAAATATTAGCAAATCAAATCCAACAGAATTTTAAAAGAATTATATACCATGATAAAGTGGGATTTATTCCTAGAATGCAAGGTTGGTTCAACACAAGAAAATCAATTAATGTAACACACCGCATTAACAGAATGAAGGGAAAAAACATCATCAGCACAATTTATTTTGAAAAGGCATTTGACAAAATCCAGCACCCTTCTTGATAAAAACACTTAGAACACTATACAATGGGAGACAATATTTTGGAAACCACATAACCAATAAAGGTTTCACCAGTATAAAGAAATCCTTCAACTCAATTACAAAAAGACAAACATCTCAATTTAAAAATGAGCCAAATACTTGAAAAAACATCTCTCCAAGGAAGATAAACAAATGGCTAGAAAGGACATGAAAAGATGTACAACATCATTAGCCATCAGGGAGTACAAATCAAAACCACAATGAGATAACATTTCACATCCATTAGAATGGCTGCTATAAACACACACACACACACACACACACACACACACACATACAGAAAATAACAAGTGTTGGAGAGGATGTACAGAAATAGGGACAAAAAATGGTGCACCCATGTGGAAGACATTTTGGTGGTTCCTCAGAAAACTAAATATAAAATTACCAAATGACTCGGCAATCCTACTACTCAGTATGTACCCAAAAGAATTGAAAGCAGGGACTCAAATAGATATTTGCAAACTGATGTTTATAGTGGCATTATTCAACATTGCCAAAATATGGAAGCAACCCAAGTATCCATCAACTAACGAATGGATAAATAAAATGCAGTATATACGTTCAATGGAATATTATTCAGCTGTAAAAAGGAATTAACTTCTGATACATGCAAAAACATGAGTGAACCTTGAAGACATCATGTTGAGTGAAAAAAAGCCAGACACAAAAGGACATATATTTTATGATCTTATTGATTTGAAACAATTAGAAAAGTCATAGAGTTAGAATCTGGAATATAGTTTACCAGGGGATGGGGTAGGGATAGGGAATGGGAAGTTAAGGCTTAAACTGTACCAGATTCCAATTTGGGATGATGGAAATGATTTTAGTAATGGATGGTGGTGATGGTAGCACAAAATTGTGAACACAATTAACAGCCCTGATATAGATATTTGAATATGATTAAAAGGGGAAATGTTAGATCGCGTATCTGTTCACAGAGTAAAAATTTAAAACAATCCATAGAATTACACTACACAGTGAATTCTAAGTTAAACTATGGACTTTATTTAATAGTACAATTATAAAAATGTACTATCATCAATTGTAACAAATGTTCCACACCCAATGCAAGGTGTTAATAATAGGTTAGTAGTTGGGAATCCCAGTTTTTTTTGCATGACTGTTCTGTAAATGCCACAACTCTAATAATGAAAAAAATCTAAAAATACAAACAAAAATCAATTGTGTTCCTATACACCAACAATAACCAATTCAAACATAGTTGATTAGAAAGATGCCATACACAATCAAAACAAAAAAATCAAGGCCACTAGAAATAATCATTAAAAGTAGGGGAGCAGATGTAGCTAAAGTAATTGAGCACCTGCTTCCCATGTACAAGTTGCCGCATTTGATCTTCAGTACTTCCTAAAAACAAAACAAACGAAAAATACTACTCTCTTTGGGGAGTTGATGTACTTAGTGGTTGAGTGTCTGCTTCTCATGTACGAGATCCTGGATTCAATCCCTGGTACCTCCTTAAAAAAAAAAATTTAAGCACATTATTTTTAAAGAAAAGTTTAATGCATTCATGAAAGACATAAAAGACAACCTAAAATGGTGTGAAAAGCATGTTTGTGGTTGGGAAATCTCAGTATATTAAGTTGTAAATATTTTTTCCCAATAAAATTTTAACTTCAATGCAATTTTAATTAAAACCCAGTATGTTCTTGAACTCTGACAAACTGAATCTAAAATTGAGTCTAATCCTCAGATTTTTAAATAAAACAAACAAAAAAAAAGTCTGATTATTCCACGCAATACTTAACAGACACTTTTTTCCTTTGTGAAATGTAATTTTGTCCAAATAAGTATACTTGTAGCACTGTTTACTAAATGTGTAACTCTGGAAAAACGACTTGGCTTCTTTTGCCTTCATTTCCTCAATGGAGGGAAATAGTAGCTACCTCAAAGTGTTGGAGAAAAGTTCATGTGAGAGAACACCTGGAAAGTATTTATCAAATTAAGCCCTAAATACTTATCAAGTACAAGTTACCATAACTGGAGAAATACAAATATATTGATTCTTAAGCCTTCATTCCTTTCTTCTTTACTTCATCAGTAGCTTTGCACAAAATATACCATACAAGTGCACGTTGATTAGAATCAAATTGTCATTAGCACAGACTTCCACTTCACAAAATTGGACACATTTGTGAACCACACCCTTCTCCCAGACCCTGTCTAGATGATTTTTTTCTTCCTTTATTTTGCAGCTTCACTGACAGACTTCTATTTCCTTAGCCAGAGCCACCTTGACTTATAATCTCATCTTATTCTCACACTACTTTTCAGTTTCTTTGTTTTGTTTTTCTTTGTTTTGCTTATTTGCCCTGCTTCCTATTCAAACAATGTGAAATTTCAGATCATGAATTGTCAGTCTTCCTAACAGATTTTCCTTAAGTAATTTTCATTTCCTCTTTTATTTCCAAGTTCAGTCAAACAAATTGACCTGTTGTCCCCTCACTTGTTTATAAGCATAGAGTCCATTTAAATTTGAAAAGTAAGTGCCAGAGACCATTCACTTTGTTTGTCATCAGTGGGTTTGTACAGTGCTATCAGAGATAAGCAATGTCCTATGATTAGACAATGGGATTAATGAAAGTGATGCTCAGGGGCTAACCAACTATGATATTTTGCAAAAGAAAGGTAACTTTTCTCCTAAAATAGGCATTCTCATCCACATTAGTACCTTTACTACATGTAGACAATTTTTATTTCTCTTCAGCAATTATCAATTATTACTTAACATAATCAAAGCCTTGAAATCCTTCCCAGGCCAAAATTATAACTTACTCTTACATTTTTGTGAAAGCCAACAGCCACTGGACTATGTCATTGACAGTGGGACATCCAAGCTAGTTCACATTTTACTTGGCAATCCCCACCAGCTGCTCTGGCTGATGCTGGGTTAATTGCCTTAATTAGCTTTCTTACAATAGCCTTCTTAATCAATCCCTATGAGGACATCTTAAACTCTTATTGCGGTTGCTTTCTCACTATGTACTGTCCGTTATAAAGTACCCATTCAGACTTTTTGCTCAACTGCTCTTGAGGTCTAAAATGAAAGATATAAAACACACACACACACACACACACACCCCTCTGCTCATTGGTTTCACTGTATTCCTCCCCCAGAACTATGACCTTTAACTTCTAATCAAAACAGGGTAGTCTGACTTTCTAAATTACTAACAGTTAATCTTCCTCTCTCTCTCTCTTTCTTCTCCCACGGCTCTCCTAGCCTTCTTTTCTAATGAATGCTTAATTAACATTGGTACACACTCTTGCTGATGAAGCTTGCAGTTTTCACATTTTGCAGCCTGCTGCAATCTTCCCCTTATAGTGGCTTAACTTTTGGTTATAAAACTTTAAAACTTTTAGATATTGTTTAAAAGATAGAGCAAGACAATTTTAAATTTTAGTTTCCTTTGTAGAGTTTCATGCTGCCAAGATCTTCATAGTTTCAAGAAAGCTCATCTCCACCACTCCCCTATGACCTTGATTTGTCATTCATTGAAAGTGATTAAATTGATGCCACAAGACTCTATTTTCATAAACAAGCCATCCTTGCTATTGACCAGTAATGCCTTTTGCCCTACAAGATGTATGTTATTTGATATTTTGATTCATTCTAAATCTTCCTTATAATGCTTCACACAAAATTTAAGTAACTGTATATAACTAATGTTGGTGTGTGTGTGTGTGTGTGTTTAGTATATGTGTGTTTGTATTCCAGATAAAATTTCAGATTTATTTTAAAAGAGTATTGGGAGCAGCTGTAGCTCCAATGGTTGAGTGCCTGCTTCCCATGTACAAGGTCCTGGGTTCAATCCCCAGTACCTCCTGAAAAAAAAAAGTATGGATAAAATAAAAACAGTCTTACCCTGTTGTCAGTTACCTGAGAAAGAGAAGAAGGCAAAGAGAGTGAGTTAGAGAGTTACCAGGGAGCATACATCTACATTATTCTCTGGGTAAATAATTATTCTGGTGTTAATTAGATGTGGTGCTTTGACTTCATTGAAATATATCACTTTTATTGTTTATTTTGTCAATTTCTGGAGATCATGAAACTATTCACTGATCGTTTGTCGTAATCAATCTTTTCCTCCTTACCTACTGCCTAGTACTCTATAGAGAAAAAAAAGTTTAATTTGATATAGAGTGAGTTAGCTTTTTGAGCCATCCCCTAGGGCAGAGGAGCTACAGACCTATGGAAAAGATAAGGTGGGGCATATCTTTTGAGGATAATGTATCTGTGAATAGGAGAGCTATGGGAAAGAAGTAGGAAGTGTTACAAATTATAATGAGGGACAATGAAGAAGGTAACAATTTGAGTAACTAGGCTCTGACTGTTTCAATATATACTGAGCTTTGAACAAGCACTAGATTCTATGTAGTACTGTTAAAAGCCACAGCCTTTATTCAAAGGGTTGATAAAAATGATTGCTAAAAGTTTAAAGAGTAAATCAGTGTATACTACTCACACATTTCTTCCTAAACGTGCTTAGAATTTTGCAAAGTACAAGAATCAGCCTCACAATTGATACATGTAAATAAGATAAGAAGCAAATAAAAACAAATGAAACAAAGTCTTTGAGGAAGCGGTAAGGTCCTAATACTTTGCATCATCATTATCATTTTTGCCTCTTACTTATGGTTTGTTATGTATCGGTTTGGTACAAATTAAATTTAAAAACTCAGAAGCTTGAACTTAGAAGTTTTTTTTCCCTATTGTTTTAAAATATAGATGATCAATATAGGTATTATCCAAAACATAGTTATCCCTAAAGAAACAAACATGAAAACTCTCTAAAAAAACAAAACAAACAAAAAAAAAACAATTGCACTACCTAGGGGACCGATAAGAACATGCTTTCTTAGCTTGTGTATACCATGAGAGGTAATTGCAGTCCTCCTACCTTCTTTGCACACCAGAATGTTAACTACAATTGTCATTAGGGTTCCCCTGGCTTAGTCATTGACAATACTGTTATAATAATACCTGGTGGGAACCCTCAATTTCGGTACTTACAGAGAATAAATGCACACTATGGAATGGAGGTTCAATATAATTTACTACACTATTAATTTAAGCATAATGGGATGCACTAAGCAATATATAACATGCAATGGGTTTTGATATTCTAATTTCTTCTCCCTCATTCTGACATGGCTACATGAACTGTGTCTGCTGTGTCCCAGCCTTCTCTGTTTTTCCATCATGTCAGTTCTGCTGATTCTCTTTCCTGTCTCCCAGAGTATGCCCAGGGTGATTGCTGGCTTGAGTCAGGATCTGTATTATTAATTGCAGAGAAATCTGATCCTCAGCTTGAGCAATTACTCAGAGTTCTGATCTTTAAAAGAGAGTCTTCACCAGCTGTAGAAGAAAGGAGGGTTACTTTGTGCCCTCTACTGCTTAGAGATCAGTGATGATTGCTCTTTATTTTGTGGAGCAGCAATTCTCTGACTCCTACAGAACATTCTCTGAGATTGTATATCTTTGCTGCCCAAAGTACTTTGTTCAGCCTTGCTTCTTTTTGATTGTTTGTGAAACTCTCCCCTCGTGTTTCGTTTCACCCATGAAAGAGTAATGGAGTGGGATTTATCCACACTGCCTATGGCAGCAAGAGTTGATTCCCTCCTTGCATATAAGCTGAACAGGATTTTCCAATTGACTCTGTGATACCCAAGGAAGAAGGAACACCTGTTTTAGCTGTAACTAAAAGGATCTTTTTTTCATACCCATAGTCATAGATGCTACATGTGTATCAAAGTGCTAGGATTTCCCCCCTCTAACTCTCTTTCAGAGCCCATTTGTTTAGAATTAGTTTTCAGGTTTTTCAGCCCATGACTTTTTCCTTGCTGTCAGAGCACTTACTGTCAACAGAACAAGCACTTAGAGTTCACTGCAGATCAAAACCAGTTAGAACAGTCTAGTCACTCTTACATGCCACTACAGACCTGGTTCTTAAAATGTTTAAACTTTAATTATGGAGAAATTTTCATTTATGCATTATACCTCCTTCTCTGATGATGTCAAATAAGTGAGTTTTCTGAAAATGGTAATATTTTTAAAATTATGTTGTGGTTTAGCAAGAATAATCTTTAGTAGATAAACTAACCTGTACCAACTGTTGAAATTTTACATTGGCAACCAGAATTGTCCATCTAGACATACCCCCAAGGAACTTCATGGCCCATTTCAAAAAACAGTCATTGTTTAAAGGGTTTCCCACAAGACTGGTATGTCATTTCAATTATTTAAGTATTTTCAGTTCAGCAACTTACAGAACACCAGGAGTAATCTGGTGTTCTTATACTATGTACTTGTTCTTATACAATGCAAGATTCACTTTGTAAAACGTTTCTTTGGTTTTAAGGACTGTAATTAAATGGAATCTAGATAGCTGAGGGATTACTACAGGATCCCCTTTATGGAAACAGAGTAAGTCTAGTTATAGGGGTTTAAATTTTAAAATAATGACATCCCTGCCCTTGGAGTTTGAGATAACCCACACATCAGATAGCCCACAAGGAGATGAAAATATTTCAAGTGAAAGTATATAAATTACTATATATCTCATTCAGAGTCATGGACTGGTATTGCCCAACATCCTGCTACCATTGTTTCTGTTGTGACTCATATGACAGGTGACATTCATATGCTCGACATACTCCCATGGGCATATCCATATTTCCACAAAACACTGCAACACTCATAGTGAAGTCAGACACTGCAATAATTCATAGTCAACACAATTATTAAAGTGGAATCAATATCTGTTGTTCCCTGTGGGCCCTTCAGAAAGCCTGGGCATTAAGTGCAAATAATTAATGGCAAAAGACTTGAACAGGCATCTCTCCAAAGAAGATATTCAAATGGCCAGAAAGGACATGAAAAGATGCTCAAAATCATTAGCCACCAAGGAAACGCTAATCAAAACCACAATGAGAAGGTGTTCTCATATTTGTAGTGTTAACTATGGTCCATCATCCACCATGGCATTCTCTGTGTTATATGGTCCTGTGCCTTTTACCATCTGTCATGAATTATAACAAACATACAATATGAATACATGGTGTTCACAATAGAGTGGTTTGTGGGAAAAATCCACCAAATGTAAACTGTGTACTATAGTTAGCAGTAATAATTTGATGATGTTCTTTCATCATTTGTAACAAATGTTCCAAAACAAAGCAAGTTGTTGGTATGGGAATCCTGTATATTATACATGAATGTTTTGAAAAATCACAACTTCTCTAATTAAAAAAAGGTCCACTAAAAAAAAAAAAATCACACAATGATATGTCCTTTCACATCCATTAGAATGGCTGCTATTTAAAAAAAGGGAAAATAACAAGAGTTGGAGAGGAAGTAAAGAAATAGGAACACTCATTCATTGATGGTGGCAATGTTTGCTGTACAGCCACTGTGGAAGATGGTTTGGAAGTTCTTCAGGAAGCTAAGTATAAAAATATCATATGACCCAGCAATCCCACTCTTTGGTATATAACCAAAAGAAATGAAAGCAATGACTTGGAAAGACATTTGCACACCAATGTTCATAGCAGTATTATCCAAAATCCAAAATACAGAAACAACTCAAGTGTCCATCAACTGATTAATGTATAAATAAATGTAATATATACATTTAATGGAATATTATTCAGCTGTAAAAAGGAAGGAAGTCCTAATACCTGCAATAACATGGATGATCCTTGAAGACATCATGTTGAGTGAAATAAGCCACACACAAAAGACAAATATTTTATGATCTCACTGATTTGAAACAATTAGAATAAGCAAACTAATAGAGTCAGAATCTGGAATATATACGTTACCAGGGTACAGGGTGGTGATAGGGAATGGAAGTTAAGGCTTAAAATGTACAGGGTTGCTATTTGGAATGATAGAATTGTTTTGGGAATGGATGGTGGTGATGGTAGCAAAACATTGTGAACACAATTCACAGCACTAAAATATATTTCTGAATATGTTTAAAATATATATATGAATGTCAATATGATTAGATTATATATATAACAGAATAATTTTTTTTAAATCCATGAAACTACACTTTACAAACATGAAACCTAAGTTAAACCATGGACTTTAATTAACAGTACAATTATAAAAATGTGCGATTATCAATTGTAGTCAATGTTCCATACCAATGCAAGGTGTTGGTGGTGGGGTGGTACATGAGAATCCTGTATTTTATGCATGATTGTAAACCCATAATTTCTTTAATGAAGAAAAAAAAAGTCATAGGAGAAGCTCATGGCACCCTGGCTGGCCCATCCCTCACACCCCTCCCAGCTCAGTGTGGAGCCAGCCTGTGCTAACATTATGAATCCATGGCCTGGATCCCAAAGGAGAAGAATAACCTTTATGTGCACATTTGAGTGCCTGGCCTGTTAGTCATGCCAGTCTATTTGGTGGTAGCCTGAAAGTCTGAACCAGCAAAACTTAGAAAAGACAGAGAAGACCCTACCTTTAAAATTTTCCTCAGGTAGATCTTCTTTTTTGAGAAATCCTGATTTTAATTAAACATAAGGTCAACTCCAGGCATCCGTCAGATGACAGGAGGCTGATCTTCTTGATAGGAGTGCTAAACTCTAAAAGAGAGCAACAGTCAATGCACAGCCAATTTGAACAGGTTGTGAAAGGCATTTTTTGTTGTTATTGTTTTATATTGGCTTGTTTGTTTTTGTTACCTCCTGGTACTCTGTCATATCACTAGCTGGATAAAAGGGATTAAATTCCAGAGTTAACACTTTAAAATGTTAAAAGTGTTAACAAGTCAAACAAAGAAATAAGGAAAGATGGTCCATACAAAGGAGAAAGACAAAAATTCAGAAAAGATCAACAAAGGAGACCAGACATTGAAAATACAAGACAAAGTCTTTAAAAAAAAAAGTCAATTTGCTGAAGGAGATAAGGAAAAACACAAGAAAAAACTAAGGAGTATCAGGGAAACTATGAAAGAGCAATGTGAGAATCTTAAAAAAAGAGATAGTGATTTTAAAAAGAACAAAACAGAAGTACTTACATTTAAGACCACAAAAACTGAAATGAAAAATTCCCTAGAAAGTTTAAACAGCAGATTGGAGCTGGAAGAAGAAAGAATAAGTGAACTCAAAGACAATGGAAATGATTTAGGCTGAGGAATAGGAAATAAAAGGATTTTAGAAAGCAAATAGAGCTTAAAAGACCCATGGAACACTTTAAAGCATACCAATATACACATCATGGTAGTCTCAGAAGGTGAAGAAAGAGGAGGGCAGAAGGAATATTCAAAGAAATAATGGCAGAAAACTTCACAAATTTAGCAAAAGACATGAATATGCAAATTCAACAGTCCCAATGAACCCCAAACAGGAAAAGCTCAAAGAGAACCATGCCTAGACATGTAATAAAACAACTGTCAAATGCTAAGGACAAGGAGAGAGTTCTGAAAATTGCAAAGAGAAAAGTAATGTGTTATGTACCAGAAGTCCAAATAATAGTAAGTGCCAAGATCCCTTTAGAAACCATGGGGGCAAGAAGACAGTGGGATGAAATATTTAAAGTGATGGGAAATAAACCACAATTGCCAGCAAACAATTTTATATCCAATGAGACTCTTTTTCAAAAATGGGGGTGATATTAAGACATTCTCAAATTAAAAAAAAAAAAAAAAGCTAAGGAAGTTTGTCACCATAAGACCTGCCCTAAAAGCAATGCTAAAGAGGAGTTCTCTAGACAGAAAGGAAATGACTCTAAACAATGGATGAAAGCTGCATGAAGAAATAAAGACCTCTGGTAAAAGTAACCATATGGGTAATTATAAATGCCAGTGCTATTGTATTGCATTTTTTGGTATGTAACTCCAGTTCTTCTTATAGGTGCTAAAATGAAAGGGCATAAAACTAATGATAAATATATTCTTTTGCACATGCATATATAAAGATATAATTTGTGACAATTATATCTAAAAATGTTTGGGAATGGAAGATTATAGGAGCAGTTTATGAGTATGTTATTGGGTTTGTTGTATAAAATCAAAGGTAATTGTTATAGATTTAGGATGTTAAATTTTAGCCTCATGGTAACCAAAGAGAAAATATATGAAAAATAAATACAGAAAGAAATGAGAAGGGACTCAAAATGATAATAAAAAACATTCCAAGAATTGACACCAATCCTGCTCAAACTCTTACAAAAAATTGAAAAGAAGAGAACACTCTTTAATTTATTCTATGAGGCCAGCATCACCATCATACCAAAGCCAGCTGAAGATACCACAAGAAAAAATATTACAGATCAATATCCCTTACAAATATAGATGCAAAACCCTCAAGCAATTGCTATCAAACCGAATCTAAGAGCATATTAAAAGAATTGTACACATTCATCATGTGAGATTTATACCAAGTATGCAAACGTGGTTCAACATAAGAAAATCAATTAATATATTATACCACATTAATAGAACAAAGAGAAAATACATGATGATCTCAAGTACAAAGAAAATGCTTGTCACAAATCTAGTACCTTTCTTGATAAAAACAGTTAGAAAACTAGGAATAGAAGGAAACTTCCTCAACATGGTACAGGACATATGTGAAAAACACACAGCTATCATCATACTAAATGCTGAAAGATTGAAATATTTCCCTCTAAGATCAGGAACAAGACATGGATGCCCACTGTCACCACTGTTATTCAACATTTTATTGGAAGTTCTAAGCAGAGCAATTAGGCAATAGAAAGAAATAAAAGAAATTCACCTTGGAAATGAAGAAGTTAAACTTTTCCTATTTGCAGGTGCCATAATCCTATATCTAAAAAATCATGAAAAATCTACAACAAAGCTGCTAGAGCTAATAAATATTTCAGTAAAGTGGCAGGGCACAGCAAGATTAGCATGCAAAAAATTAGTAGTATAGGCATACTTCATTTTATTGTGCTCCACAGATATTGTGTTTTTTACAAATTGAAGGTTTGTGGCAAGCCTGCGTTGAGCAAGTCTATCAGCACCATTTTTCCAACAGCATGTGCTCATTTTGTGACTCTGTCACACTTTAATAAAGGTATATACATTGTTTTTTTAGACATAATGTTATTGCACACTTAATAGAATACAGTATAGTGTAAATATAACTTTTAAATGCACAGAGAATCCAAAAAATATCATGTGACTAGCTTTATTGTGATATTTACTTTATTGTAGTGGTCTGGAACTGACCCTGCAATATCTCCAAGGTATGCCTGTATTTCTATACACTAGTAAAGACCAATCTGAAAAGGAAATCAAGAAAAAATTCCTTTTACAATAGCAAGTAATAGAAACAAATATAAAGGAATAACTCTAACCAATGATGAAAAGGATTTATTCATGGAAAAATCAGAACATTACTAAAAGAAACCAAGGAAGACCTAATTAAGTGGAATGATATTTTGTGCTCAAGGATTGGAAGACCAAATATTGTTAAGATGTCAACTCTACCCAATGCTATTTATAGATTCAATGTAATCCCAATCAAAATTCCAACAGCCTTCTTTGGAGAAATTGAAAAGCCAATCAAAAAATTTATATGAGAGCATAAGGAGCCCCAAATAGCCAAAACAATCTTCAAAAAGAAGAACGAAGTTGGAGGGCTCACTCTTCCAAGTTTTAAAGCTTATTACAAAGCAGAGGTCAAAATATCTTGGTGATAGCACAGGACAGTTATATACACCAATGGAATAGAATTGAGAGTTTAGAAATAAATCCTCTCATTTATGGTCAATTTATTTTTGACAAAGGTTCCAAGTCCACTCAATAGGGGAAAATAGTCTCTTCAACAAATAATACTGGAAAACTAGATATCCATTTGCGGAAGAATGAAAGTGGACCCCTACCTCACACTACATACAAAAATGAACCAAAATGGACCAAAGACCTAAATAGAAGAATCAAAACTATAAAACTCCTGGAAGAAAACATAGGGAAGCATCTTCAGGACCTTGTCCTGAAAAAAAAAAAAAGAGAGAGAGAAATACAGATAAATGGGACATCATCACAATTAAAACTTTTTTTGCCTCAAAGTGCTTCATCATGAAAGTATAATGTCAACACACAGAATGGGAGAAAATATTTGGAAACCACATTTCTGATAAAGGTTTAATTTCCAGAATATATAAAGAAACCTACTCAACAACAAAAAGTTAGAAAACCCAATTAAAGTAATGGGCAAAAGACTTGAATAGACATTTCTCCAAAGAAGGTATATAAATGACTAAAAGCACATGAAAAGATGTTCAATATCATTAGCCATTAGGAAAATGCAACTCAAAGCAACAATGAGATAACGTCTTATAACCACTAGAATGACTACTATTTTAAAAATATGGAAAGTAGCAAGTGTTGGGGAGGATGTGGAGATATAGGAACACTTATCCATTGCAGGAATTTAAAATGGTGCAGCCCTTATAGAAAACAGTTTGGCAGTTCTTCAGAAAGTTAAGTATAGAATTACGGTATAACCTGGCAAGCCCACTTCTATTTATATACTCAAATGAATTGAAAATAGGAACTTGAACGGATATATTCATAGTGGCGTTATTCAAAATTGCCAAAAGATGGAAGCAACCCAAATGTCCATCATCAGATGAATGAATAAACAAAATGTGTTATGTATATATTTTGGAATATTATTCAGCCATCAAAAAGAATGAAGTTGTGTTACATGTGACAACATGGAAGAATCTTGAAGACCTCATATTAAGTGGAATAAGCCAGACACAAAAGGACAAACATTATGTGATCTCACTGACCTGAAATAATTAGAATAAAAAATTCATAAAGTCAGAAACTAAAATACAGTTCACTAGTGATTGGGGCGGGGGGAGTAAAGAAGGCGGAGTTAATGCTAAATTGATACAGAGTTTCTGGTTGATGTGGTGGAAAATATTTGGTAATGGATAGTGGTGATTGTAGCACAAAATTATGAATGTAATTAACACCACTGAATAATATATTTGAATATGTTTAAAAGGGGAAATTTTAGGTTGTCTACATGTTACTAGAATGAAAGTTAAAAACCCATAAGACTGTACAACACACATAAACTATGGACTATAGTTAACAGTACAATTACAATAATATTGTTTTGTCAATTGTAAAAAAGTTACCACTCTAATATAAAGTGTTAATTGGGAAAACTCTGTGTGAGAGGCGGTATATAGGAACTCTGTCTTTTCTGCAGGATTTTTCTGTAAATGTACAACTTCTCTAATTAAAAAAAATAGGTTGTACTTTCTGTCTTCTAATTTATGTATTGATTTTGTAATAATATGTTATCCTAAAAATATAAAGTAGAGGAGCCTGCCCTGTAATTGAAAATTGTCTGGGATATTTGGTGTACAAAAGTTACCACCAGTGTGCTACAGCAGCTAATAAAAGAGATTATAATTTAAGTTGCCTAAATAACAATAGAGTTTCAAATGATGGTGTATCACAGAGCTGTAGAACCACTTGGTAGTGGGGTATGCAGCTATAAGAACCATATTTCACTAATAAGTATAGAAACATGTATAATTCAGAGGATGAAAAATAGTCATATAAAGAAAATTGTAATAGCTTGAGATATTTAGCCCCCAGAATTGACAACTTCGATCTGGGGCAAACGAGCAAGAATAACTGTATTTGAAGGATAACAGAATGAAATAAATTTTTATTATCTCTGTAAAGTTTTAATTAAAAGACTAGAACAAATGGGCAGAAGATTCATTAGAGAACATATTCAGAAGAATTTTCTAACACTTCAAAAACTGTGTAGCAGGCTACATTGGAAATAAATGTACTCCCCATCATGGGCCTTTTTGGATCCTCTCATGCAAATGATTTGAAAATCCAGCCCAAAACTATGTTAATAGAAAGGGGGATTTTTTGGCTGAGCAATGGTGGGCTTCGTCTAGCCTCAGTTACTCGGGCTACATGCATGAGCTCTGATGATGCCCACAGGACCCTTTACCCTACTTTCTTTTGGTTTCAGTCTCCGAGGAGTTGGGTTTCATGGTGACAAAATGACTACATCCACTTTAGAACACACATTCTCTAATTCACATTCAAGGGAAAGAACTTTATTACCAATAGTAGCATGAAAATCTCAGACCTGATTCCCTTTAGCCATAATTGGCCCTGTTTCCAATTGGTGTGGCCAGGAGGGATAGGATAGTTATTTTATTACTTAAGCCAATCAGGGCTCCCCTCTCGCTTAGCTGGGGAGGGTCAAATTCAGACAAACCTCCTGGGCTGACAGTGTGGAGGTGTGGTTCCTCAAAGGTAATTCAGGCTAATCTTTACCAGGAAAAAGGATGACTAGCTAATGAACTGCAAAAATGACAAATGTCTATTAAAACTGGAGTGACAAGTGTAACTAAATGATTTCTTCTGATCCTTCCAATATCACATTTCTCTAAGATTATGATTCAAATTTACATTTGGCACTGACATTTTCAGGAAGAGAAATACCAAGGGAAATAGAGAAGGAACTGTTGGTGAATTCCAGGAAGATATTATCAATCTATAAGAGGATATGGGAAAGCAATGCAGTGGTCAATAAAGGCATTGAAAGGAGAAACAATTTAAAACACAGAAGATCCTACGCAGCTGTGAGATTTTGAATTTTGAAAAAACTGAGATTCCATCAGCTACTCTTTATCTCTCCCAGAAAGCATTTTAAGCATTCTCTGACTTTACTTAATCAAGTATGCATTTCATGCAGCCTCAGTGTAGGAGCTGTGTATTTCTCTGCTTACATACTACTCCCGTAACCCCACCCCTTGCCTGACAGTACGCAAAAAAAAAAAAAATAGAAGCTATCACTCCAAAACAGAGACTTCCCCCAACCCCATCAACACACACAGTGTCCACATATACTTATGCATATTCAAAGCTTCTACAAATGTGATCAGTCATAGATTATTTAGGTTTGACAAACACCTTTCAAAATTCATACAGTCTCTGAAATGGTTAAGGCTCATTCACACTCATAGTAAATTGCTTTAACGAGATAATCAGATCACTAGCTCCTTAGGAGCCAGCTCAGCAAAATTTCTTCTACAAATTTGCAACTTTTTTTGAGAGTGGGGAGGGAGATGGGGAGTACAAGGGTTTGGGAGCACATAATGATTTGGGTTAAACTTTGGATAGCAATAGATCATTAAGGAAATGCAGGGGAAGGCAAAGGGAGGATGGAAACACAGAAAAAAGGGGTTTAGGAAGAGGAACAGATGCTGACAGTTCTGGGGAAGAGCACTGTCAGCTGCTATATGGACCAGCTGGAAACCATGATTATTTCTGCTTTCCCCCAAGTCACGGCATCTCCTCTTAATGTCCCTTAAGATGCAAAGAGGAAGAAAAAAATACGCAGGAAAAAACAGAAAAGAGGAAGGATTTTTATTCATGTGTCCATCTTTTATTTTCAATACTGTTTCTGCTTGTAAACTTGGAGATTTTCCTGTTTAGGATAGCCACATTCTATGATAACTACATTTAGGAGAACTACATGCCCTTGTACAAAACCTGAGTTCATTTGCCTTATATGTGGTTCTGGCTGATGAACCTTCAATGAGAGGAAATGGAGCTAGACAAGGTCTAGAGAAGGGCGATAAAATGATCAAAGGACTAGGAAAGGGTACTGTATGAGAGCAGATTAAAACAATTACTTTTCTTCATTCTAACCTCTACAAAAATATGAAGGGTTCAGATAAGGAAAACACAGACTAAATTGTCAGAACCTAAGTAACATAAATATGGTCTAGCTATAGAGCTAGGTAGTAGGGAAGAAATGAATGAAAGATAGTAACTCTTTACATAACAGGGAGTACATTTATGCAATTCCTCACTCTTCATTAGTAGTATAAACTAAGGGAATTTAAAAAGGTTTTGATAAGGTTGTAGTTGAAAAACCCATAATGCATTATCAAAACAGTCCAGATCATGCTTAGCAGTGGAATTTTTTTACATAGATACCTTAAAATAATGGTCTTCCAAAATATTTGAACATCAGACTCACCTAGGGATACCTTTGAAATATATATGGTATTCAGAACTCTACTTCAGACTTACTAAATTAAAAATTCTGAGAGTAAGTCTGCAGAATTTATATTTTTAAAGGATTTCCTAACTGACTCTGATATTCAAAGGAATTAGGAATACTGTCTAAAAGGTGTTCCTGTGCCCTGGAAGGCAGTGCTATGTGGTGGGAAAGGAATCAAGAAGACTTGGATTTAAATGCTGGCTCTGTTGTTTCTCGGGGCCTGGCTCAGACACCTGAGCCTGTTCTTGTCTCAGAGGATAGTATATAAAGGATCGGATGCGTGCTGGTGCTGTGTAAATGTTATCTTGTGTATCCCTACTCCACTTTCCAAATGGATCCTGTGGATTTCCAACTGCAGAATCCTAGGCTAGTGAGACTGTCTATGTATTTATTAAGTGCATTGGTGGTTCTTACACATTCATGCGTGTCTCTGAGACAGGGAGAAGACGAGTGTAGAAAGGTGTGAAGATAGGCATTTCATCTTTTTTCTCTCTGCTCTAGCTTTTCCACACTTCCAGTTTCAGGAAGAGCAATGAAAAAAAAGAAAAATATATTTCAGGAGTACCAGATTTCACTTACTGTTTTCAGGTCATTTATCAATATTTTGGGTTTTTGCTTCCTGTTGAGGCCTGTACCTTCTACTGTAGTTTATTGACATTTCTATTGAAAGTAAACTAAAGTTGACACTAAAGGGAAAAATCAGTGGGGATCTCAAAATGTGTGAACTCCTATTGGGCTATGGTGTGCACTGAAGCAGCTGGTGAGGAAACAGAAGATTCCCCACCAAGTTGCAGTTCAGAGCTAGGGAAATGAGCAGAGAGAGGAAAGCCAAGGGCTGTAATGAGAAGAATGGGAAGAGAGGGATAGGTAAGAAGGGGCTTCCTTCAAGAATCACATGCAAGTAGGCCAAATGCAGCTGTACAGTGAAAAGAAAAAGACATTGCTGAGCTGCCTGGAGATTAAGGTGGGGTAACCTGAGATGCTGGAGAGGCTAGAATAGGACTCTGCCCCAGTGCCCAGCTTGCCATAAGCCTGCTGCTGGTTTTTGAGGACACACAGGCATTTTCAACCCTATTTCCTTGAATGGAAACACAGACCTGCAGGAAGTTCCACCTTGTGGGGTGAGCAGACAAGTATGGGGAGATAATGAACCCATGATACTGTTTCTTCCCAAATGCATTTCCATGAGCTGTGGTGTCCATTTTCCCAACTCTGTTTCCTCAGACATCATCTTATTTGATGCATCTCAGGGATTCTGTACAATCTCTGCTGTTTGTTCATGGCTGCTCCAGGCCCATAGCTGGTTATTAAGGAAGATACATGTCTAACAGGATGGAAGTGGTAATTTTCCACTGGAGTGAATTATAGTCACCACCCAAAGTTCATGTCAAAAGTTGCTAAGTTCCCATATTCTGGATTCAGAGAGTTACCAGAAATTGTGACTAGATACTACATGGAGGAACTTACTGAGCGGAAACTCACTGAGAGGAGGTAGAATCAATCCAGCCTCCACTTCTCCACTTCCACACACACACACCACTGTAAGGCAGGGGTTCTTAACCTTTTCTGTTCCACTGACCCGTTTGCCAGTCAGATGAAAACCACAGACCCCTTACTAAGTCCACACTAGACTATGTATTATTTAATAAATATGTCACACTCACACCAACACATCTCCACAAGAATAATGATTTTTTGAATTTCAATTCAAGCTCATAGACCCCTTGTTAAGAACCCCTGCTGTAAGGTAAAGAAGACTGGTAATCATAGGTAGGAGAAGGTGTTTGGCCTTGTAAAAGCACATATTTATTTTATGCTCCTGTTGGTTGTCCTTTGAGCAGGTGTCTTGCTAATGTGACCTTGGCAACCTGAATCAGTGGTAATTGGAGGGAGATGGGAAGACTGAGCTGTAACCTCAGAGGGGCTCCTGTGATCGCAATGTTTGGTATGGCAATTAGATTTGGGTTTCTCATATGTCTAGAGGATGCTGGGAAGAATTTGGGTGTGAGCCATCTTTCTGGCACTCTACTTAAAGGCCTGGTGAGAAGACCCCACCTCAAAAGGTTGTATGGGAGACTCCTGGTGGTGGGAAATTAAGACACGGGTTGTTTGAGTCAGAGCTGTATTTCCCATCTCAGGGAACTGAATAATGGGGAAACACTAGCTTGTCCAAAGGCATATTCAGGAATTCCTTCAGATAATTAGCTTTTGGTCACTTGCCACACAGTAGGTTTTTGACAACCAGTGGTAATAGCCAGAGAAACAAAAATAACCACTTTCAATGGGAGTCGCAAACCTCCCATCACTCTGGGAGAGATGCATGAAGAAGAGGAGGGAAAGATGTGCAAGGAACAAGTGGTTTCTCTTCTCCCTTCTCCTCCCTTACTATCAACACATACACAATCAACCATCAGAGGTAATCTGTGCTGGGCTAAGAAGGAGAATTTTGAATTGAATTTGAGACTGAATGGAAAGGGGTAGTCAGAACAAGACTGTCTTGATAACCAGAAGTGACTGAGAAGTAATAGAATTGGGGCTTGTTTTTAGGCCAATATTTAATTCAGGAGGTAAAGCACCTTTATAGGAACGTAGGTGTAAAAAAAAAAAAAAAAACATTTTTCAACCCATTGAGATTCCTTAATGCAATGAGTTCTACAAAAATGTACCAGACCCAGAGCCGGTCCTCAAGTATCTTACATTTTAACACATGATATTAGGCATATGCAATAACGTAAGACAAAACATCAATTCCATATCAGATCTTTCCAAAAAATCAAAAGCCTTGGAAGACTTGAAAGGAGACTGCCAAACACCCAGTTGGGCATATGTATGAAGAGATGGCATTTCAGATGGGACTTGGAGCATGAATTGGCTTTCATCAAAGCAAAATATGGCACGTTGGAAAAAGAGAACAATTTTGAAAAATGGAAGAACATGAGTAGAACCCGAGAGTTGGAAAATGCAGCACATATTTTAAAAACAGCTTCCTATTTGAGTAGCAGGAGCTGGTGGTGAGAAGGAGGTCTAAAGAGACTGGGAAAGGGCCCTTTAAGGAGTTTACATTTAATTTGGAAAAGAAGAAAGGGTGCTTTGTCATCTCTCTTCTGTTCAGGGAAAAGGACTCTAGGTTTGTATTACATTTGTTTGAATTTAATTATTATTAATTTTACAAGTGATACATAGATGAATTCTTAATTTAAAAGTTAGACTATTAAAGAGAAAGATAAATCACTTTTACCAGCACCTAGATCACATGAAATCTACAGAATTTGGAATACACCATAGATGGTAAAGCATTTCGTTAAGAGTCTGGTTTGTATAGTCAGGCAGTCTGAGTCCATTTACTGGCTGTGTGACCTTAGGCAAGTTATTAAGCTTTCTGTGCCCCAGCTCTTCATCCATAAAATTGGGATGCTAATAGAATCTACCTCATGAATTTGTTGTGATAATTTAAAAAGTTAAAACATTTAAACCACTTAGAAAGTTGCCTGACACATTGTAAAAGCTATACAAGTGTTGAAAATAGATCAGGTTCAATTTTCAACTGCTGCAGTAAAGTCTAACATATGAATATGCCATATTTTATTTAGTATTCCCCCCATCGATTGCTGTTTTCTAGTTTTGAATTATTATAAATAATCCTACAATAAATATTTGATCAATTTATAATTCTGAAAACATGTGTTACAACTGATATGGCAAATGCAACTATTGTAATAAATGCTTTTGAAATCACACTAATGCTAAGAACTTAATGTAAGTTCATTCTGATTTCCACACTCGAGATCATTTTTCCCATCTCTGAAATGAGTTGAAAGAAGCTGTATCCCAAAGATTTAATGAGGTTATGTCCCTTTTAACTGTCAAGAGCTCTCCATTCTCTACACTGATATTCTTTAGACTTGTTGATAATTAATCAGGAGCATCGGTGGTGAAATGGCACATAGATATCACCCCATCCCTTCGATCTGTGGCTTTAAAAGGAGATTTTTTTCTCCCAGCCTGCTGGCCTGTCATTGCCAAGCTTTCCTCTTATTAACCTTGAAGTCATACAGACCAGCCTCTCCTGTGATTTCATCGTATTTCCCATCTGAAGAGATGCTATCACACTCCAAATAAAATAAATTAAAAGGACCATATCACCCCTACACAGAGGAAGATCACAAATTTTACTTTATTTTTTATAATTTTTTGTCCTGTGGGACTTCCTGCCCCACCTGTCAAGACAAGCCTCTTTGGGTCTTTATAGGACACCAGTTTGCCTATAATTATATTTTTGCCTATAACATTTTAATATTAAATTTGTTCATGAAGTTCCCTTTCTGACGAAGCCAGTCTTTGCTGAGCTTTTTTTTGGAAATGGAGTTACTTGCTCCTTTAATTTTTCATTCAATTTCACAATGGTGATACCTTGATTAATAAGCAATGGTGAAACAAAAATTTTAAAAAGCTTCCCAACATCTCTAGAAACTACACAAAGCAAAAATCTCTTTGAGCAGTTTTCCTTGTATTTAGCAGAGGGGATGGCTCACGGTGCTGACCCTAGGCAAAATGGTGAAGGCGGTGAAGTTTGCTTTTGCATCCTAGGCTTTCTCGTCAAAATTCAGTAATTCCTTGGCTGTTTCAAATTATAGATGTTCTCCTGTTTTCTTTAAACCTGTGCTCTCTCCACAACTAGAAATAATAGAGTATTGAGACAGTGGGAAGACTTCCAGGAAAGGGCAATAATTCGTAAGGAAAGGGAGTGGGGGAGCCAGAAGGGCCAGAGCATGGCCCAGGCATGTGGCAGGGAAGAGTTCACTTGAATTGACAAAGCTGAGTATTCATCACCAATAGACATTCTAGTAAATGCTGCATGCTGTTTTATTTCCAAACCATCAGAAACTGAGCATCAAACCAGACTGTGGAGGAACCTTCAAGTTACATTTGTTGAAACTGCCCATTAGAAACTTCCAAGCCTGGCTTGGAATGGAATATACAGAACCGGGATCAAGCAAGTATCAAGTCTGCCAGGGGTGTAAAACTCTGGAATCCTAAGTGCAGTCCGGAAGAGCAGGAAGATCGATTGTGCCATGGCAAGTAACACTGACAATTTTTTTTAACTGAATGGGGATGGGAATCCCTTTCACTCAATTGTATGATATTTCTGGGCCTTATGTGGTCCTAGAGAATTGGGGACAGACTTTTCCTCTTTAGGCTTCCTGGTCACTGCCATCACCAGTGTAGCTCCTTCTGCAATGCGTTGTATCTGACAAACACTCTGGCCCTTTCTGTGCACTGAATACTGGTATGCCAGGAAGGAGGCCCTGACGCCTCTCAGGGCAGTCCTTCAGGCCTGCTGGACACACAGGCCCCTGAACAAGCCCCCCCCCAAAAAAAAAAAAACCCAACATTTCTGAGATGCCAACCCATGCCATCACACCACACCTCAGTGCGTCAGAGTAAAGCAACCAAACTATCACAGTACAGACCCTTTCCAATCGAAGTAGCCTCCTAGGTTCCATCCCCTTCTTGTAGGGTTTCTTGGTTATTTTTTGTCTTCTTTCAGGGTCTAACTTTCCAAAACAACACTTTATACCCTGTCATGTAAAAAGCTATCAACACTTACCTTGTCAAATGCATCCAGAATTAGGAGCAGATCTTAGCTTTTCCTGCAAAAAAGAGAAATCCCTTTTCATTATTTTTGTTGATTATGCCACAGCAGAAAGACATCAATTAATCTAATAGCTCCCCTTTTATATATATTTTCCTTTTCAGCATTTTCTGTTTGTGAAATGGGATAATTCCATCCTTTCTCTATGAAGGTTTAGAACCAGGGAAAATGTAGGGACTTTCCATGGGATTTTTTTTTATTTGCTTGTCAGTCTGTTTTCTGTTTTGAAATGACACACACTATGTCATTCTGTAGCTCCATGACTAGCCTGTCATGGAGCGTCAACCTGATGTAGTAATTAAGGTTCCCAGGGAGAACATGACAAATGACAGTATATTTAGAGGCTCCTGGAGGTCTGATACAATGACCTCCTGAGAGTGGAAGGGTTTTTGCCAGCTTCTTCTGGTACCAGGAGACTTTTTTGCCCTATCACAATTTTGTCTATAAGTCCCCACTCCCTTACTAAATATAGTCTTTTCCTCCCTCAGCTGTGTTTCAACATCCCCCTCATATCAACTTCTCCCCTCCCCCCACCACTTCAAGAGAAAGCTTCATCTTTCAACTCTCTCCCACCACTTGTAGGTGCATATTTTGTATTTCATTGCACATTTTTATACTAATGACTTTTAAACGATAGTCTGCCATTTCTGGTATCCCAGAACATTTACTTTCTAGATTATTTCTGCCTTTGTTTATGGAACTCCTGACAAAAAGATGAATTAGAATTCATTTTCCACATTAATGAAGGTGTCTAAACCAACTTGGATCCTAATTAAAATGAGAAGGATGCTCCTTTATTTGAAAAATGAAAAGGTAAGCCACTAGGGCAACTTAGACAAATTTAAAACTTAAGTGTGCATAGAAAACACTAGCTGAGTAGGTTTTGGCCCAGGAATCAGCATTTCAATCATTACCCAAGGTAATTTTGGCACAGGTAGTATTTAGATTACGCTTTGTAAAACATTACAGTGTTTTCTATTCTCATATAGATGTTGTTATCTAGATAGGGGGATATTTAAGCTAATTTACTTTTTTCTTAGCAAGGCAGTGCAAAGGGAGTTACAGTATTAGATGGGGTATGATATTATAAAGTTCTTTTAGGTAAACTTAACAAAAGAGAGTCTTGACACTATTGAGAGCTAGATATAAAAAGATGAAAGACTTTGGTATCTGGAAAAACTTGGCTCTAAATTCCTGCTGTATTAGCAATTTTGTGTGCTTTTAGCTAGTCATTTAATTTCTTTTGAAGTATCTTTCCTCACTTGTAAAATGGTGATGATAGCAATTCTCATGTCATAGGAGAGGAAATGAATTAATACGTGGAAATCACTTAGGGTAATTTTTAGGACATAGTAGGAGTTCCTCAAGTAATATTTATTTAATATTTGTTTCCTAACTCCTTCAGTGTACATATCACTTTGGTTCCATATATGTAAACTTGTATGCACATACACACATATACACTTGCTAGTATACTCACACACACACAGGCAGAGAGAAAGAAACAGAGAAGTTGGCAAGGATCTCTGCTTTGGGGAACTCTTTAGCCTCAAAGATTATGTATATTATCTTATCAGACAAAAAATTGCACATTACTGTTTTAGGCACATAAAGAAAATACATGAGTATGAGTCTAATTTGAGAGAGGGAAAAAACGATAGAGAGATCTCTGTCTTTTGAATCACCCTCTGGCAAGGAAAGGAGCTCCTTCCCATTGCAGCTTTCTTTGGAGGAAATCTTGTAAATACCTATTTTCTACCACAAGGTATACAACTTGAATATACGGAGTCCTTTTAAATGAAAACAAAAATGAAAAAATATCCCACACCCCTAGGAATACAACTTTAGGACAATCCAAATCCAAGAAATATTTCTCTGAATTTTGGGGAAATCTTGTTTACATCACTGCCATAATATAATTTGACCTCTATGACTTGCAAAAGGTGAAAATATGGGCATGGAATCAAGTTAGCAAAGTTTAGGTGTAAAGTAATCCCATAAAGGGCCCAAAATATGTTTATGTGGATTATTTTTTACTTTGTTTCATTTTATAAAATCAAAATAGCAAATTTAAAATTTATCACAGAATTTTGAGACCATAAGAATTCATTTGAGAAAGAAAAATATAAGAAGAAAAATATATGTATAAGATTATTCTAGGAAGATCCTTCTGAAACCCTGCAGGGCTGAGTTTTAAGGTCAGCCCTTGTCTTCATAATAGAAGACTGGCAGGGAATTTCTGTTCACCCCATTTTGAAGCTGAACCTTTTCCGTGCTTTTTTTTTTTTCAGGTGAATGCTATCAAAGCCTTTCAGAGAACAAAATAGGCTTGTCCATATGGTTCTCAGCAGGACAAGAGATGAGCCAGCTATCAGTTTATCATTTTGTTCCTGTTCAAAACAATCTGAAAGCTAAACATAGTCTTATCATACAACACTAATCATGCTTCTAGGTATTTTTCTAACTGATCTGGGAACTTATGTCCACGTAAAAAAAACTTCACACATATGTTTATTGCAGTTTTATTTAGAATGTCAAAGAACTGCAAGCAATTAAGAAGTCTTTAAATATGCTAATGGATAAACAAATGGTGGTACATCCATACAACGGAATATTATTTAATAATAAAAAGAAATGAACTATCAAGCCAATAGGAGACATGAAAGAACCTTAAATGCATATTGCTAAGGAAAATAAGCCAGTCTGAAATGGCTACATATACTCTATCCCAATTATATGACATTCTGGAAAAGACAAACCTATAGAGAAGGTAAACAGATCAGTGATAGACAGCGGTTTGGGGAAGTGAAAGGGTTGAAAAGGTCAGCTGAGATTTCTAGAAGCAATGACACTGGAGCAACAAACATACACAGTGCCAGATTGTGGTTTCTAATACCATTCTCCAATAAACAAAAACCACTGCTCTTTGGAGAAATGGCTGATTCTAGGAATGGGGCAAAGAGTACGCAAGATGTGTCTGTACATCTTACAGTGCTAGAAAGTAATGAAGCTCTCAAAAAACAAACAAAACTCCACAGTTTTAAGATAGATGAAAAGGTCACAGGAGCCAACTGTGAAAGAGCTCCTAGTGGCCAAAGCTGGAATAAGTTGAGCAACAAAGTAAGCTATTAGTATAGGATTCCAACCCTAAATATAAAATAAATATTCATAAATCCATACTGATATAAGTAAATGATTAATAGGAGAGAAGAGGCAAATCACAAATCTTCATGCAGAAGAATTTCACATAATTTATACAGAAAGTCTCCCCTCAAGAAGTTGGAGCAAAATTCCCTGCCCTTTAAGTGTGGACTCTGCATAATGACTTCCAGAGAGTATAGTATTGAAAGGGGAAAAAGGCAATAACTTGACAGTGGAGGGACCTGACACCATCTCAGCCAGGTGATCAAGATCAACATCAACAATGATGAGCATTGTTGATAGGTTGTAGCTTTGATATGATGTGATGAAATGGCACTTGACCTCTATAGTCTTCTTCCAAAAAAAACTCTACCCCCTGTCTAACCATTGGGAAAACACTAAGAGAAACCCAAACTGAATGACATTCTGTAAAATACCTGACGAGTACTCTTCAAAACTGTCAAGGTTATCAAAAAGGAATTTCTGAGAAACTGTCAGCGTCTAGAGGAACATAAAAGAGATATGACGCCTAAAGGTAATGTGGTATCCTGGAAAGGATCTAGGATCAGAAAAAGGACATTAGGTAATAACTAAGGAAACATGAATAAAATATGAATTTTAATTAATAATAATAATGTGTCAATGTTGGTTTATTAGTTGTGACAAATATACCCTATTAATGTAAGATGTTAAGAATAGGAGAAACTGGGTGTGGGGTAGGTGGGAACTCTGTACTATCTCAGCAACTTTTCCGTAAATATAAAAACTCTTCTTAGATTAACATTTTTTTTAAATATCTGAAATAAAAAATAAAATATACTGTTTTCTAAGTTTAGCTGGCCTATATTAGTCTCATGTAGTTTCTCTCCTCTTTGTTAATGAATGCCATTTTCATACTAATAAAAAGAAAGGAAGGCAGAAAATACCCAATGCAGCAATGAAACCTCAGACCTCGCACTTCAGGATATAGAAAAGCTCTCTGAATTCCTGAGTTTCAGTGGCCAGTTATTTCTCTCAGTTCTTCTAACCAAAGATAGTTTGCCTCATTTCTACTGTCACCCGTTCTCTTTGCTAATTCTTCTCATTTAATCAATTCTGGTTGTTCCAGTGAGAATGCAAAATGGAAAGTCCTATGCTGGCATCTTATGTCCATAAGACAGGTAGTATCGGAGGGCCTCTGCTGCCTGAGCCATTCCCCTGTGTGCTGCAGCCCTGACCCATAGAGGCTGCCAAGCTATTAATGAGAAGAAGTTTAAGTATCCCTGGCTCATTCAGCCCTTATCCTCTCTCCTGAGACTGCCAACAAGAGAAGCAATTAGGGCCAATTGTGGTGGTGGTTGCGCTGTCTTTTAAAATAGAAACTATCTCAAAATCCATCTAAGAGGTGGCCTTACATTCAGCTTCCTTACAGACTGCAGAGGCATTAGGTGACAATGCTGAGAATTACCCAGATTACCCAGGGAAGCCTGTAATAGTCCAATTACCAACACTTGTTTGCTGTCTTTATTGTGAACTTTCTCTGATGTGAGGAAAGGATTCACTGCCATAGGGATGGAGGTGGGGAGAAAGTAGGGAGGGGCAAAGAAAACTGTTCTGAGAATGAAATTGTTTTCATCTGTGACTTAAGACTCCAACAGGTGAGGTGACTACCAATGGTTCTGATGTATTTTAATAACCTTTGCCATTACGGGGAAATGGCTTTTCCACAAACTGTGGAATCTCAAACCAAGCCTGAGTCCTTTATATGCTTGTTATGTTGAATTGAGAAAAAATAGTTTTGCTTTGTTTTTTAAATAGAACCCTGTATTTTCTCCTCATGAGTATGATAATACCAAAACATTTAAGGAAGCTCTAAACAAAACCTGAAAATGAATGTGCTTATCTGTCACCTATTTTAACACTTTGAACAGAATTTCCTTGCTTTGCATTTATAGGAATGATGACCTAATTCTGAATAAACTAGAAAGTGAGGAAGCCCTTGTTAAACTGTTACAGACTATTGTTAAAAGTTCTATTCTTCAGGGAATGAAAGAAGATAAAAAAAATTATCTTCCCTCTGAGCAGTTTCCCTTGTCAATTCAAAAAAGGATTATATAGATATCTGCTAAATGCTTGATTTCCATAATAAAGTAGTAAGTAATGCTTTCCTTTTCTTTTTTTCCCCCTTAAGTGGTGCTAATAATATGCTGTTATTTGGAGTCTATGATCATGCTTACTTCCAGCTGTTGGATAATAAATCAAAAGCTATCCTTCATGGAGTGACAGGAGATGACTGCTGAATTGCACTCAGAGTTCTTCTTGAACCCTAGGTTTTTATCTATCAATTTTAACAGTGATAAATCTACCACATGGGGGAACTTTTCAGTTCTTTCTTCTATCACATCCTTGATTACATTTAACCCTCACCTTTCTTAAAATTTATAAATATTTCTCTTTTCTTATAGTCAGTATCTTTCAAATTCCAATATAAACATATATTCAGACCATTTTAACTATATTTCTGGAGTTCTGGAAACTGGGCAATTATATGCCTAAACCATTTGTTCATCACTTCCTTTTAAGGGCATCTGGGTTTTTCCATGACATTTTGTTTCTGGAGTTTATAGTTTTTATTTTGGAGCATTTTATACCCTATTTACACCACACACAGCTGCATATTTTAAAATCCTGGGTTCTGCCAACAAATGTCTTGGATGGAAGGCATAGGTGTGTGTGTGTGCGCGTGTGTGTGTACATATTAATGGAGGAGGGTGTTTGCGTGACAATCAGGTTGTCTTTCTGCCTCCATCAAGCCACTTCCAGTTTATTGCCTCTGTGCTGGCTGAAGAGCCCTCTGCTGTCCTGTCACTTCCATTCAGACTAGGCATAGAGATGGATCTGGAACCAATGCATTTGTTGTTCAAATAGAAGGAGCCCCTGTGTCAAAGTACCAACCTTCATGTTAAAGATGCTGAGAAAATAGGGTTTTACTGGTTGTCGTAGGTTAAATAATGGCCACCGAAAGACAGACAAAGTATCAAGATATTGTCTATCCAAAATATCTCTGGAACTTGTAAATGTTACCTTATTTGGAAAAAGGAGTCTTTGCAGTTTGCAGATGTGATTAAATTAAGTATTTTGAGATTAGGAGATTACCCTGGATTATGCCCCTGGGCCTAAAGTACCATGACAAGAGAGAGAGACAAAAGGACATAGCCAGACACACAGAGGAAAAGGTGATGCGCAGAAAGAGGCAGAGATTGGATTAGTACAACCACAAGCCTAGGAATTCTGGGACCATCACCAGAAGCTCGAAGAGGCTAGGAAAAGGTTCTCCTCGGAGCCAACAGAGGGAGTGTGGCCCTGTGATTTTGGGACTTGTAGCCTCCAGAACTGAGAGAATACATTTCTCTTGTTTTAAGCCACGACATTTGTAGTAATTCGTTATAGCAGCCTCAGGAAATGAATACACAGGTGAAAAATCAAACAGACAAAACCCACAGGATGAAATATTTCACAAAGACTATGTCTCATTCACTTATTAAATAATTAGAATTCTGTAGGATCTTCGTCAGTACCACTCTGGAACATCATCACCCTTCTCCTTCCCCTGTAGCTCCACTGTTCAATACTGCAGCCACTAAGCCACACGAGGCTATCGAACATGTTAAATGTAGCTAATTTTTTTTATCTTCTTTCATTCCCTGAAGGATAGAACTTTTAACAATAGTCTGTAACAGTTTAACAAGGGCTTCCTCACTTTCTAGTTTATTCAGAATTAGGTCATCATTCCTATAAATGCAAAGCAAGGAAATTCTGTTCAAAGTGTTAAAATAGGTGACAGAATCAATTCCTCAGACAGAATCTGAGGAATTGAATGTTTTAGTTTTATTACATTGTAATTAACTTAAAACTTATACTTGATTCAGTTAGAAAAAATGTTATTTGGAATAATTTAGGGATGTGGATTTACTTTTTCAGCTGTACATTTTATGAAATCTATGTCAAACATTCCCAAATATATCCAAATTTAGCATCCAAAGTGAGATATCCTCTAAGCATAAAATATATACCAGATTTCAAAGACTTACTATGAAAAAATAATGTAAAATATCTCATTAATGAACTTTATAGATATTGATTACATGTTGAAATGATAATGTTTTAGATATAGTAAATAAGATATATTTTTATTTACCTGTCTCTTTGTACTTTTTGAAATTTAGAATTGCCTGTGTGGCTAATATGGCTCACATTATATACACTCTATCTCTTTTGGATAGTGCAGCCCTAAAGTCTCCCTTCTGAGTGACCCAGCAGACTGGTCCTAGATATACAGCTGGTATTTTGTAGCCTATGGCCCAAAACATTCACCCAACTTTCCATATCTTGGCTATGAATCTAACTATATTCCACTCTCCTGGATAGCTAATTTATTAGTCTTTTATTAATGAAAACAATCACCTTTCATTGAAATAAAAAAACCAACATTTAATACTGCCTTTCCTTATTATAGCATGTGAAAGACAAACACTCCAAGGCTACAACTGTCTTCCTTAAGAAGAGTTGTTTGGTAATGTTTACATGGTCTGGAAATTCGTCATCCTGTCTCAGACAGTTCAGTTTCCAGGATTTTAGCAAAGATATTCCAGTCCCCTTCCTCATGTCTCTTAGTTCTGTGTGAAAAAATAACGTTTTTATTCTTGCTTTGCCCCATGAATCTCTTATAAATAATTTAAAAAATAATATTGTTGGGTACTCATGTAAATAAATGACTTTATTTTTAATTAAATTGATTTAAAATGTCATTTCACTTGATAAATACAATAGCGTTTCTAATTCCTCTGTTATTACATTGAATCATCTTTGGTTTAAAGAATTACTGGTTTTAGGCAGGTACCATAGTAGAAAAATATCTCAGTTAAACCAAGAATAGTAAGTAGAAAGATTTGTATTTACTAGTCTCTGCTGGACTGATTGGAACTAAAAGCTATAACCCCCAAATTAAACAAAATAAGACAGAAACAAAAATCCTTGGTGTAGAAAACCTCTCTTATTTGATATTTGGGTATAGTCCAATTTTGTTTTGCCTCTTTCTCTTCTTGATGGTAGAATTAAAGTTTGTCCTCCAGTTGGCCCCTCCCATATCACTCCCACACCTATCCCTTAGCCTGCTGGCTTTAGAGCAGACATAAAATGAGAACTGACAGGTCTGTCACTTAACTTACAAAAGCTATGTGAGTTAGGAAGGGCTTCATGGTCCCCTCATTTTCACGCATGAGGGTTACGCTTAGAGTCAGATTCAGGACCAGAACAAAGGGTCTTCTGACATCAAATATAATTTTCTTTTGGCTAAATCATACTTTTCCACTGAATATGACCTGAAAGTATCTGGAGTGGTATGCTCCTACTTCATCTCCCAACTTCACAAAGGAATATGATAAAAATGCTGTGGACTCTTCCTGAATTACCAATGTGCCTTTTGGGCACTCGTACCCCTCCTACTTTACACAGACTCTGCCTATGTTTGCTGCTGTAATAGGATTATTTTGTAAGGCAGGTGCCCATGCCACAGGAAATTCCCACAATTCAGGTAGTTGTATTCAGTAGTGTTTATAAAGTCCCATGTAAAGTTTCCAAGAGGAAGACGAGATTCTTAATCATGTATTTGAGAGTTTTGGACTAAGAAGTTAATATGCATATTCCATGTTTTTAAACTTAAAATTATTATTTTGTAATACAGCATTCCAACTTTTAAAGCTAAATACCAATTATTTCATTTTGTAGGTTCTGACATAATAGCTATACTTAAGATGTAATCTGAAGAAAAATTAATACCATAGTTCATACTGGCCCACTTTTAAAAATGTTTGAAGTATGGCATATTTAATATCTAAGTTTGTTTTGCAATGCTCGTACTCACAAACTTCAAACCTATGCACTGCCCATCTCAAAAAGTGTAATGATGCCTTTGCACTTTAAGTTTTCCTGGATGATATGTGATGTCTTCTCTGTTCCTATAACTAGTTTATTGGTCTACATTTGGACATATTGTGACACTGAATTTAATAACTTGATGGGGTTGTGTGTGTGGTCATGATGGTGCAGTCAGGAAAAAGCACACAGAGCTAGGGTGTATAGGGTATATAGGGTGTATAGGGTATATAGGATGGCTCCTGACACAGGTGGGCAATGTGTCATAGCTGCACTCTTGGAGTAGTCTCCTCCTTGGGCCATAGATTTCTAGTCTGGGAAGCCAGGATTATTCCAGGACTATCTACTCAGTGGAGTTGTTGTGAGAAATATTCATGCACATCGTAAAACATTTTAACTGTGAAGCACAAATAATTGCATCAGGTTACTTTAAGGACTCTATTCTAATAGGGTATTGAAAATAGCCCTAAGAGAAGGAGAGATGGAGGGAGAGAAGGATATCATACCAAATAAAGAAATAAGTAATAGAGAAGATTTGGGGCTTAGAATGAACCAGATTCAGAGGCGTGGCATCAATGTGGCAATCTTATTTTATCTTAAAATGAAAGATGTTGTTAATGTGGGAAAGTGTGGTAGGGGGAGGGGATGGGGCATATGGGAATCCCCTGTATTTTTAATATAACATTTATGTAATCTAAAGCTTCTTTAAAAATAAAAATTAAAAAAACTTGTGGCTTCAAACCACTGTGTATGGATGAGAAAAATGTACCAGAACTTCTCATATATTGCAGTAGAAAATTTTGATGGAGTGATTGGGCAGTGACATTAATTTTATTCTTGGCATCTTTCAAAACGATTATTTATGCATGTACAAGTGCTTGTAAACTGTAAACGTGCATTACAATTGCAAGAGATTACCATTATTATTGTTAAATCATGTGTGTGGGAATCACTGTTGTTGAGTGAAGCTTGCATTCATTGGAGAAGAGGCGTTCTTGTTGATTAAAATGAAGGGATACCTGTGGTGGGCGAAACTGGGAAGCTATGGCTGAAATCATTTAAATGTGTCTTGGCTTTAAAAGTCTCTTGTTTTTTATATATAAGGGTAGGGTAAAGAGATGGGAAAAACAGGAAGAGTTAATTCCTTTATTTGGAGAGTAGATATCCTGTGATCAACATTTGTAGGATTTTTATAACTGTTTTTTTAAATTCTGACAGTTTAGTAACTTTCACATATATTTTTGAAATTTAACTCCTATTATCGTTAACCATTTGTCTTATTTTCTTCCTCTTTTCTTTTGAAAGTATATTTCACTTTATTCCCCAATATGGTCAGTTCCTGTTTAGTTATTATACCAGATGACCTCTGAACCCAGCTATACATGGACATGTAAATATGTTATGTGAAATCAAATAGCTCTGTCTGATATTTCCTTTGTACACAAAGTTTCCTCCAAAGCAATAGCTAAAACATTTGCCCTTTTCAAACCCTCCAATCCTCAGGAGGTTATTTTCAGTGAGGTGGTGAGAAGGAAACGTTCAAATGGGATTGATTTAACAGAGGTATGATGTGAAAAAATATCTCGACACATGGCTGTCTGCCTGTGTTGGCCTATAATGGAAGCATTAAAATCAGAGTGGGGACTCAGGCTGAGGCCTTCCAAAACAGGCACCTGTATTAAAGTATGACAGCACCTTGCCATTCCTGTGTGGAGAAATGGCAGTACATTAAAGAAGGAGAAAGAGGCAAAGAGACACTTTGGAGTAGTCATCATCTGTGTGTTACAAACAGCCTCGATCATACTTTAGTGCAAGAAAATGTCCCACAATGGCCTAAGGAATTAAAACCAAACCTTCGTGTTTCTTTTTGCTTGTCTTCCTCCATAGGATTCATATTCTCTTCCTTTACTTGTATTTTATTCCTATCTTCATAAAACTTTGTTTGCTTTAATATTTTAATACCATTAATTGTTTTTTTTCTCTTGTGTTATTAACTGGTCTCAAAGAGTATCATTCATCTACACACTCTTTAAAGGGCATGACAGATACAGCCTGAGGGCAGAGCCTAAGAGATCATTGTCCAAGAAGGATGACAATAGTGACAGCAAGCATATGGGACTACAGATTACTAAAATACAATGTGGAGTAAATGGATAAAGTGTTAGCAACAAGTCCTGCTAAAATTGAGAGAGTGAGCAGTACTGAAATTGATGTATGGTTGCCTCTCTCCCAAAGTGACTTAACCCAGTAAGGCAAATCTAGAAACTTGATTACTAGTGACATGACATGTTTTCAAGAATAAAAAAATTTAAACACTCCATGAAACTGCATTACACAAACAGTGAACCCTAACTTAAACCATGGACTATCGTTAGTACAATTATAAAAATGTGCTTTCATCATTTGTAACAAATGTGCTACACTAATGCAGTTGTTAATAAAAGAGTGGTATATGAGAATTCTGTATTTTATGCCTGATGCCTGATTGTTCTGTAAACCCACAACTTCTCTAATAAAAAATTCCTTACTAATGAAAAAAAAAACCTTTGAAACCAGAATTCCAATTAAAACCGTATCTTTATTTTTACAAAAATGTGTGTGTGCACAAATATAGAAAATCCATGTAAGTATAAAAAAGAAAACAAGTGTGTATAATCCCATCGCTTGGAAAGAACTATAGCTTTTCTGATATGTGGACTTCCAACTAATGCATATATGGTATTAATTCTTACAAATAGACATCATAGTTTGCACTTTGATTTATAACTGCTTTGTCTGGATTGGATTCAGAAATGAAGGAAGGAATTGGAGGAAACGTGCACACAAATCTTTTAAGAGGTTTGACTGGACAGCTAAGAAATGGGTGGGAGAGAGAGGGAATAACTGAAGGACTAGTGGGATCCACAGAAATCATGGAACTGGACTTTGATGGAATGAGGGCCACATCCTCTATTATAACAGTGGGGAGAAGAAGGTTTGAATGCAGGTTGGTATATAAAGTCCATGATGGGAAAAATAAAGTCAGTGTTGGTGACTTGTCTTTTCTAACAAAGTCTGAGGTGAAGTCTTCAGCTGACTGAAAAGTGGAAAGGGATGTAGAGGTGTAGAAGGGAGAGGTGAATGCATGAAAATTTTCATGGTGAAAAAAGGAATGAATTTTCTAGTACACTCTGGTGGGATTGCCATACAGTATTGAGTTCCTATTTGAGGTTTGTGACCATATAACTAAATCGAAACCAGCTGACTTAGTGGTACAATTTTTTTTTGCAGATATGTTTAGCTTTTTAAATGCAAGTACAGGAAAAGTTAATAGTATAAAATTCTGAGTTGGGGTTTTATCGGGTGACTGTAACAGAAAGAGCTGAGAGCATTTTCAAGAGAGTGTAAAAATTGCATTTAAGCAGGGAAATGAAGCAGGAGAATAAACAGTAAGAAAGTAGGGATATTTGGGAAATCAAAGAATAGTGGCAGTAGGAATACCAGGCAAATTCAGCTGGAATGCATTGAAGTAGTAAACATTAGAATGTTGAAATTTAATTTTCTAGTGAGTCAAAGGTCCAGAGTATGCCATGTGACCATGTGCTTGTGAGGTGGAAAGGAGTAGAGAAAAATGAAGAATTGAAGGGAGGGAGAAGCAAGTTGAAAGACTTGGACATTACTTGGACATGGAATGCACTGGGAATAGTGACAACAGTTGTGATGGAGAGGAGCAGCATGGTAAAGTTGTTGATGAAATAAAGGAAGTGACTGGGAGATAGGGCGGTAACTAGAGCAAGTAGCTTGGGAGCGTGATTTATTGTGTCTTAAAAGAGTAGTGGTTTTTGTAAGAGGGAGTGAGCTGAAATGGTCTGGAAGCCATAAGAGGAAGCAAAGAGGACACCTCCTCCGCTTTCTTGAGGTAATAGAGTATATAAGAAGGAAAGATCACTACTTGAGAAGGTTACAGAGAAAATGGCATCCACAGAGGAGAATCACATTTCAGCTAAGGAAAGAAAATGAAAGAGTAGAAGAAGAAATTAACAGTATAAAGAAGCTTGGGGAAATGAGGAGAGGCTGGGTATTAAATAAGGATAGGAGATGGATGGAAAAATATGAGGATGAGTCTAGGTTAAACAGAGAACCAAGAGATCTAGGCTACTGGTGGTGACAGAGGCAAACAAGGGTCAGAGACATTGTTGAGATAGTCCTGACGGATCTGAGATAGAGTATTTTTAGGACTGTAGCTCTATGAGGCTTGTCTCACTGTGATGGAGCATTTTAGGCCTTAGAGTACTTACTAGAAAAGGGAAAGGACTGAACCAATGCAGCTTGATTTCATTTGTTTTATATGTAGGTTTCCTCATAAGGTTTTGTTTGAATGAAGTGTCATATAGCTTTAAAAATTGAAAACTACTCTTATAAGTCATTCCTCATCAAGCCTATTTTAGATTAATCCCTGGGTAATACAAGAAAGGGGCAGATGAATATCACTTCTTACCATCTTCCCTTTCATACTGAAATGGTAAATCTGATCATAACATGATTTGTGGGTGGGAATTGGATCAGAGAAAGCAAAAATTATCAGGAAACTGGGAGCCAAGTTGAATAATCAGAGAAGTCTCATTTTGTTTTCTTGTCAGACAAGATGTTGGGTCTCTTATCATAGAATAACACGGTAGACTATGGACAACCCTATCAATTAGGGGAGATTAAAACCTATCAACTTCCATTCCAGACATACCCTAATGGCACCGATTCACATGTAACTTGAAATATGACCCTTTCCCCTCCCTCACCACTCCACACAGCAGATGACAGCAGCTTCTATTAACTAACATCTTATTCAGTGGACACCTCTAGGCAGTATGACAGGCCATTTTATTCTTCCCCACACCCGTTACGTTCCATCACAGAGACTGTGCTGTCAATTGCATCAGGTCTTATAGCCACCCAAACCTTTTTCTTCTTCTTTTTTAACCCAAAGAATAACATCTGGATAATTAGAATGATTAGCATTCTTTTATAACTAGAGTTCTTGAACATTTGTGTTGGCTGAGATAATGGAATTTCCCCTCACATAATATTCTATCTTTAGCAAAGCTCAGAAACATAGTTTTCATAATACTACAAGAACGCAGTTCCTCTGGGACAAAAATCCAAGGGATCTCTGAAGATAGATGAGAAGAAGTGATTTCCTAAATGAACACTTGTCAGATACACTTTCTCTTTCAGAAGTTTTAACTAAATTATTCTGATTATTCTCACTGTGCTTTAGTTGATCATATTCTTTAGCCTAATGTAATTCTGATGTTCCTCGTTTAGCCTGGTACAGTTCTGATGTTCCTTCTTTATCCCTTCTATTGGACTGACTTACTTATCCTCATCCTTCAGTAATTTCTCAAGAAAGACTTCAGTGACAACCATGGTATGTGCTGTTGCTCTCTGCTCCTATAACACTGTATTTTTTTCATGCCTTACCGCTTATATAATTTTTTGTCATTGCTTATTTAATTACCTGTATCTCGATCTCTATGAGGGGAGAGTACCTATCTTGTTCACTTTTATATCCCAAGTAGCTAGCACAGAATCTGGGTCAAATATATGCTAAATAAATATTCACTGAATGCATAAATTCCTTATTTTTCATTTTTAAAAGTCCATCATCAAACTGTCCATGAACTTCCTTAAAAATATATTCTCATAAATTCAAGGGGTTAATTTATTTTCTAAATGTAGGCACATTTCTATACCAAGTATTCCAAAGGTGCCCAATGTTTAATGAATGGAATGGTAGGAGTCCTTTTACTGCAGGATCCAAAGCTGGGAATTCTAGAAAGTTAATCAATGATATAGTTCTTTTTGAGGTTTAGAAGCGTTTCTATATTTATGAGAAATTGCTCAAGAGCTCCACTTCTGATTCTTTTACTTCCAGCCTCTTTATCCTCCGTTATCTGAAGACGGTAAAGTGTTTGCTATCAGGAACCCATTATTATTATTTTTCTCTGTTCGTGCAATGTCAAGTGAATATTCCTGGATATTCCTGAAGAGAGAATATGTTTATTCAGAAAATAGGCTGCTTTCCTACCTTCCATAAGCTATCCATTGACTTTCAAGGTCAAGACACATCATTGATACTAGGAAATGAAATCTGATACTGCTGTGCAAAAGCAAAAATCAAAACTTGTGTTCCCTAGTAAGGTATCACTTTCACAAAAGGGACAGGATTTTGAGTGCCAGAATTGTGAATCGTATGACAAGGCAGATCTTAGGAAAAGGTTGACATTAAATCAAATAATCAGCATAAATTCATACCATAGTGGACATAGGGTCAACAGGTAAGGAGCAGATACAGGTAAACAGTTCAGATTAAAACAAATTAAAAAATGGTACAAAGTGGTTGCCACCAAATGAATGAGAACCTTCTGCCTTCCACTTTGCAGGATGAAATTCATAGAAATGAATGAATCAGGTATGGTTTGGCAACAGATTCAGCTTGCCATTCTCTGGCACCTGCAATCTAAACTTTTATCTTTGAGAATTCATTCAGAGAAGAAAGCAACAAAATGCATCTAGAGAAGAATGCAGAGATCTGAATTTGGAGTTTAGGTACAGAGCAGGTATTGGTAATTTCAAAATATCACTGACTATTTTAAATTTAAGTTGAACAATGTGCCTATACTTGCAGATCTTATAGTCTCTTGGGAGCTGTATTACTCTCATTTTAACATTTATTGAGAGCCTACTGTCTCTGGAGTGCTGAGATAGCTACTGGCTCCATTACCCTTGAACTAAAAAAGATTATATTTTAGTAGAGTGGGAACAGATATGCAAACAGAAATTTCAATATAGCATATAAAAAGAATATAGAGGAAAAATACTAAACCCTAGTCTAAAGCTTTAGAATAGGCTGCTTGAGCATGGGACCTAAAGTATTTTTTTATGGATGAATATGAGTTAGCCTTGTAAGGAATAAAAGGAATCTATTCTAGGTAAAAGAACATTATGATCAGGATATGCAGGGTAACTAAAAGCAGCTCCAAAGACTATAGGAAAAGAAATGGAAGGTTAACCAGGGCTTACATTATGGAAGGTCTTTTATGCTATATTAATGATCTTGCAATTTATTCTGAGTTAAGGATTAAATATGATGAAGAATGTGATATCTGATTCCTACTGAGGAGACTCTGACAAGTAAGTATTTGAAGAAAACAAGACAAAGTAGAATAGTAGTTTAAGGCAGTAATCTGGGTCAGAGTTATAAGGACCTGAAGGAGACTTGGAAAAAGGGGGGAAAGCATGATATTTAGAGGAGTACAGGATTTTTTGCCAGCAACAAGATTATTTTGCCATACTGCTAATGAGGCTTATTACAAGAGATGAAAAATGTAAAGCATTGAAAATATATTTAGATAAATTGGATAACAATTACTTTCCAGGCCCTTAAAATAAGTAAGGTGTTTGAACAATTTTCCATTGAGATTTATTCGTGAATTGGGTCAAAAACACCAGTGACATAACGTGAACTGAGCAAGCTGGGCTTTAATCTGTGTATAAGGAAAGGACTAGGGTTGAGATTAGAGAATTTCTTTTTCTTTCTTTGCATAAACTGAGCCCACAGAATGCTTCAATTGACAGTTAACTGTGTGCAATAACAGTTACTACAAAACAACCACTAATCTTCCTGTGGAGTCAGTTTATACCTACCTTAATGTAAGGTTAATAGTTTTAACCTAGATACATAGAACTCCAGGAGGGAAGTTTATATTTTTTTTAGTATTTCAAAGATGTCATTCATCTCATCTTCCATTATTTCTGTTAAAACTCCAGCTGTCATTCTTTTACAGTTTCTTTCTGACTGCTTTACATATTTACTTGACTTTTGTTTTCAGTAATGTTGATATGCTCTGCATAGGTGCAGTTTTCTTTGTATTAATCCTACCATGGATTTGTATAAATTTTTGAATCAGTGGCTTGATATATTTGATCTACTATAGAATATTATTCGACAATGTAACTTCAAATATTACTTCTGCTCCCATTATCTCCCTACTATATGTATGACAGAACTCCATTCTGCCCTATCTAATCTCTTGTTAAACCATCTGCTAAGTTCATTATTTCAGTTATTGTATTTTTCATTTCTAGAATTCCTATTTCATTGTTTTTATTCTCAAGTCGAATTCATAGGTAAAATTTCCATTTGTCATCTATTTTATGAGCCATAGTTACATTGCATTCATGTCTTGTAATTAGAGCATTTATTATCATCTGTGGATCTGTTTCTAATATCTGGTCTTTTTCTTGCTTTTTGCTTATTGGTCTTTGGTCATTTGTTCCCATTTCCTTACATAACTGCTAATTTTTTGCTGAGTGACAAACATTGGATAAGTTAAATAGAGATTCTAGTTGACATTAGGAAAAAATGGTATCTTCCCCAAGAGCAAAGTTAATTTTCTCCAGAAAGACAGTTAGATTAGGGCAGTGTTTCTTAAACTTTAATAAATTATTTCCAAAATCTGGTACCCCTTCTTGATAAAAACACTTAGAAAATTAGGAATAGAAGGAAACTTCCTCAACATTATAAAGCGCACATACAAAAAGAAGACATAACAGCATACTCAATAGTGAAAGACTGAAAGCTTCCCCACATCCCAGAAGGGGGAGGGCAATCCTTTCACCCCAGTTGCCAAACTACACCCCCACCCCCTGGATCTTCCTTCTCCCCCTACCCCTGTTGGTTCTGGCCTCCCCAAACTGCTTTTTTGATCTTCTGATTCCTCTTGGGTTGAAGCAGATCAACTCCTCCCCTACCTCCAGGTACCCCAGTTTGGGAGGGCCTGAATTTTTTTAATGACTGACACCTCCTACTCCCCATCTGTTCCTTCTTCCCCCTTCCCATGATGCCAACTTCTAACCACAATAGTGATTCTGTGCTTGTCTGTTTAGTTCTGTGTATAAATGGAATGTTATGGAGATGACCCCGCCCCATGCCTACTGACCTCCTCCTTTTCCTTTGGTCCTGGCCGCTCAGGTAGATGCAGGACCAGTAAGAAACTCCCAATTAAAAACAAACAAAAAGACAACAATAAAAAGACCAACAAACCAACCAACGAACAAACAAACGAAAACCTTCCCCTCTAAGATCAGGGAAAAAAACAAAAAATTACACTGTTACTGCTATTATTTAATATTGTACCAAATGTTCTAGCCATAGAAATTAGACTAGAAAAAAAAAATAAAAGGCTTAAAATTGGAAAGGAAGGAATAAAAATTTTTCTATTTCCAGACAACATGATCATATATCTAGAAAATCCTGAAAAATCCCAATAAAACTACTAGAACTAATAAACAGATTAAGTAAAGTAGTAGGGTATAAGATCAACATGCAAAAAATCATGTTGTGATTTTAGTGTTTCTATAAAACAGTGAACAATCTGAATAGGGCATCAAGAAAAAATTCCAATTACAAAAGCAACTAAAATAATCAAAAATCTAGGAATAAATTTGACCAAGGATGTAAAGGACTTGTACATGAAAACCTAAAAAATATTGCTAAAAGAAATGAAAGAAGAATTAAATAGAAAGAAGGTCATTCCGTGTTTATGGATTGGAAGACTAAATATCATTAAGTTGTCAATTCTACCCAAAGTGATTTACAGATTCAATGCAATCCCAATCAAGATTCCCACAGCCTTCTTTGCAGAAATGGAAAAGTCAATCACCACATTTTATGGAAGCATAAGAGGACAAAAATAGCCAAAACCATCTTTAAAAAGAAGAAGAAAGTTGAAGGACTCACATTTCCAAATTTTAAAACATTACAAAACAGTATGGAACTGGCACAAGGACAGAAATGTAGACTAATGGAATCTAATTGAAAGTTCAGAAATAAATCCTCACATTTATGGCCAATTGATTTTTGACAAGGGTCTTAAATCCACTCAATGGGGAAAGAATAGTCTCCTCAACAAATGGTGCTGGGAAAACTGGAAAACCATATGCAGAAGAATGAAGGTCGACACCTACCTCGCACCATATACAAAAATTTACTCTAAATTTACCAAAGAACTAAGTATAAATATCAAAATGATAAAACTCCCATAAGAAAACATAGGGAAGCAACTTCAGAACCTTGTGTTAGACAACAAATTCTTAAACTTTAAACCAAATGTATGAGCAACAAAAGAAGAAATACATAAATGGGACTCATCATTTTTTTTTAAAAGATTGTACATCAAAGGATTTTAGCATGAAAGTAAAAATACCACCTAGACAACAGGAATAATATTTAAGAACACACATCCAACAAGGATTTAATATCCAGAATATATAAAAAAATTCTTCAACTCAGCAACAAAAGAGAAACACAATTAAAAAATGGGGAAAAGACTTGAATAGATATTTCTCCAAAGAGGTAAGCAAATGGCCCAAAAGCACATGACAATATGCTCAATATCATTAGCCATTAGGGAAATGCAAATCAAAACCACAAGGGGATACTATTCTACACCCACTAGAATGGCTATTATTAGAAAAAAAACGGATAATAGCAAGGCTGGAGAGGATATAGAGAAATATGAACACTTGTTCATTGTTTGTGAGAATGGGAAAGTGGTGCAGCCACTGTGGAAGACAGTTTGGCAGTTCCTCAGAAAGTTAAGTATAGAATCATCTCTATGACCTGACAATCCTCTTTTTGGATATATAACCAAGAGAACTGAAAACAGGGACTCGAGCAGGTATTTGCACACTGAGGTTCATAGCAGCATTATTCACAATCATCAAAAGATGGAGGCAGCCCTAGTTCCATCAATAAATGAATGGCTAAAAAAATGTGTGATATATACATACAATGTAATATTATTCAGCTTTTAAAAGGAATGAAGTTCTGATATACACAACAACATAGATGGATCTTGAAGACATGATGCTGAGTGAAATAAACCAGTCACAAAAGGACAAATATTGCATGATCTCACTGATAGAAAATAATTATAATAAGCAAATCCATAGATTTATAAACTAGAATGCAGGTTACCAGAGGCTGGGGTGGGGTAGGGAATGGGGAGATAATGCTTAAATTATATAGAGTTTCTATTTGGTGTGTTAGAAAAGTTTTGTAATGAATGGTGGTGATGGTAGCACCACGCTGCAAACATAATTAACAATACTGTATTATATATTTGAATGTGGTTAAAAGGGGAAATTTTAGGTGGTATATGTGTTACTAGAATAAAACAAAACAAAACAAAGGACTGCACAACACAGTGAACCCTAATGTATACTATGGACTATAGTCAATAATTTATTATAATAATATTGTTTCATTAGTTGTAACAAAGTTACCAAACTAATGCAAAGTTTTAATAGTGGGGAAAACTGTCTGTATGAAGGGGATGTATAATGATTATATTTTTTGTGTGGTTTTTCTATAAACCTATAATTTTTCTAAAACAAAAATTATTGCCATACTAATGAGAGTTTTTGGACATTTTTCCTATTAAAAAGTAAAAATTTTGTATTAAAAAATAAAAAAGTGTTTTAGTTTCCTTGGCTGCTCAAACAAATACCATGCAATGGGTTGGCTTAAACAATGGAAATTTATTGGCTCATGATTTTGAGGCAAGAAGAAATCCAAATCAAGGCCTCATCAAGGCAATGCTTTTTTCTCAAAGACTGGCATTCTAGGGCTGGCTGCCAGTGATCCTTCATCCTTGGCTCTTCTGTCAAATGGCGATGCACATGGCAGCCTCTCCTGGCCACTCTCTTCTTTTCTGGGTTCCGTGGACTTCCAGCTCCTGGCAGCTTCATCTGTGGCTTTTTCTTTCTTTGTCTGAATTTCATTGCATTTATAAAGCACTCCAAGAATAGGATTACAACCCAACCTGGTTGAGTTTGGCCACACTTTAACTGAATAACGTCATCAAAAGTTCCTACTTACAAGGGGTTCACACCCATAGGGATGGATTAGACTTAAGAACATGTTTTTCTGGGATACATAGCTCCAAACTCCCACAGTGATTAACATTTAACTTAACTTTATAATTGTATTTGCTGTATAAGTTTTAATATATTAATTTATTCATGCAAATTGCCTATATATAAAAATAAATATTAATAATTGCAATGCATTCAATATTTTAAAAAATCATTAAAGCCTATTTTCCAGCAAAAGCTAAATAATTGAAAAATTAATTTAACTTCTTAAAATTGTTTTTATGAAGTTAAATTTTAACTTCTGTTTGATATGAGTAAAATTAATTTGCTCTTACATAGTTGCTAGATATTCATTCATGTTTTTTACATTTTTAAAGCATTCAACATAATTAGTGATGCATTGAATAACTTTTATAAAATGATATAATAAAATATACTGTTTTTATTTATTTCTCAATTGCCAAGTCACACATGAAAGCACTGAGGATCAAAAATAAACAACATCCATAAGTTACCCAATGGCATCCAAGAGGCACATGCAAGACATCTCTAGCAATTTGACTTTTGAGATTCAATAATCGGTTGAGAAAAAAATACAATCACAGCCATCTATTTATCATAGTCTTGTAGCACTAGTCTTGCATACATTTTGTGAATCTTTCACGAAATCAAAGTCAAAGTTGCTCATACCATACCCACAAAAATCCCAATGGGAGAAATTAAATATTAAGTGATAAGATTTCATTAGGTAGAGTTGAGCTTTGGAGGCTCACCTAGTATTGAAATAAGTAAGTTTGTTTTTTTTTTTAACATGAAAGTTCTAATTTTCATACCCATGGAAGCAATATTACCCCTGTTGAGAATGCATGGATTAGGATTAATCAATTTGATCTAATAAGGCATTGAGATAATTTGAGAATAATTTTCAATCATTGTCAGATCCTAACTTTGGGAGGGTTTGCCCTTATTCCCAGAGCATAGATCTTCAGAGCTACCAGCAGAAAGCCTGGGATGTTTACCACTGACCTGACTTTGGCTGGCCCTAAACTCCAATTTTTGTCTTACTGGTAACTTGATTCCGTTGAAAGCTCTTTTTAGCATTGTACTTAGTTGCCATTTTCTTACTTAACTCTAGATTTCTTGATTAGAACAGTTTAGGAGTGTCTGGAGGGGAAAAGTGGTATAGAAAGCTGGACTCATTTCTCCACAGTTCCCTTTTTTCTTCAATCTCAGCCCCTCATGTCCTGACCATTTTGCTAATCTCGAACTTCAATTTTCATCTCCCTAGTCTTACAAACCTGTCAAAAGTATCGAGCTGATACTTTCTGCTTGTGCTCTCAGCCCTGCACATCTTAAAACTGACAAATGCCATA
>JAQZBX010002301.1:0-73270 GCA_029593785.1 Cabassous unicinctus | reverse complement strand
GGTTCAGAAACTGAAAAAAAAATATCCTTAGTAAATAAAAGTCAGGTTGGGCCAAGTTATATCTTAGTAAAAGATACATCACATCAATCAATTCTTACAGTAAATTCTTAAAAACTTTAAAACAATTTGCATCTTATAATTTCAAACAGTGTATTCAAGTGGAAGAAGAAGATACAAGAAAACTAATAGAAATTTTAAAATCTCTAACTCTTCCATTTCCTAAAATCAGAAATTTTTGTTTTTGCATGGTAAAAATGCTCACTTATAATTCTTTTACTTCTCTAAATAGACATGTTTCAAACAACAGTTTTCAGTTAAGGATGAAAAAAATTATTTGATAATTTTAATGACAATTAATGACTGACTGATTATTGGATTAACAATTTATTCAGTAATATAGATGGCAAACGGACCTAAACAAGGAATGATATGATATTTGCTGTGTAATTCTACCAATTAGTAATACTTAAGCCAAGAATCTAAAATATGTTTCATTCAGTTGCAGTAAAGTTTCCCTTATGATTTGATCAATGAAAAATATTTTTAAAATGTTAAGCTTCTTTTCCTTCCTTCCTTCCTTCCTTCCTTCCTTCCTTCCTTCCTTCCTTCCTTGCATGCTTCCTTTTTCTTTTTCTTTTTCTTTCTCTTAGAGCAGTTCAATGATTTGGGAGTTGGTTAGTACAATACAGAGAGCCTAGGGGAAAAGTACAGAATGGCACTTAACACCAATGTCATTACTTATATCATATGTTTACAAATAAGGATATAAGTAATTTTTGTATTACTCATCAATTTTGTTTAGAATGTAAATCAAAGTCATTAACTTGAAATTGAGATATAAACACAATACATACGCAACTTTACAAAAATACTTTTCATAAGTAACTTTACAATTTATAATATTGGAACCTGAGTATCCGTACTGAATTGTATTTTGACTTAGAAAAGAAGAGAAAATTCAACTAAGGAGGTTTATACTGATAGTAAAGTTCTCCACATTAACAATGTCTTCCTCTCCAATTGTAATTACTGCAGGTTGTGCAATGTTCTGAGAGGGTTCTTCATGAGAAAAATGTCAGTCATGGTTTTAAGACTTTACTTTGAAAGGAACTAAGAAGAAAGGAAACTGAATGGTGAGACTTTATCTTTATTTTCAAAAAAGGGGTCTTAATTTTTCTCTTTAGCAAAAAAGTTTAAAAATATATCTAAACCTCTAATTTTGCAACTTTCAGGTAAAGTCCAGCACAAAACAGATCATCTAATATTATTATTATTTATTTCTTAAACAAACTTTGGTTAACATAAATGTTATATAAAAATACAGGAGAGTGCAAATATTCTCACTGTCCTGATTTTGTGATAATCAGTGTAGGCTAAGCATTCGCTATATTAGAAACCATGCATATGTCCCCAGACCTAATTTTTCTCCCTAGGTCTGGTTTTTGGAATGCTGGTGATAAACTAAGCCTGATTTATTATATGATAATCCGGTATGGAAAAAGTCTGTAACTTTGGGTATCTTTGGTCAACCTTAAGAGATATATAGCATGGGGGACAGATGTGGCTCGAATGGTTGGGCATCCATCTCCCAAATGGAGGGACCTGGATTTGATCCTCAGGACCTCCTGGTAAAAATTTTAAAATAGAAAAATATAGAAGGCATGTGGGCCACCAGGACCCATGAGCAGGTGAGCCACCAGGCCCTGTGAGTCATGCAGCAAGATGATGATGTAACAGGAGAGTGACACAAGGGAGAGCCAAGACAAGATGCACTGAAAAACCAGGAACTAAGGAGGCATAGGCAGTAGGGTGCCTCTTTCCCACATTGGAGGTTCTGAGAATAGAATCCCAGTGAAGACAGAAGGAGAAGGATGAGAAGAGAGGGCAAGAAACAGACACAGAGTTGCCCAGTAAATGGACACAGTAACAGCAAAAATGGTGGTGGATGGGTAAAAAAGGTAAAAGTAAATAAATAAATAAATAAATCCTTAAAAAAAATGTATAGAGGAGGATGATATGGACTATAGTTGGTAGTAATGCTTTGATGAAGCACTTTCATGATTTGTTAAGAAATGTTTTACAACAATGCAGGGTGTTTGTGTGTGTGTGGGTGACTTGCGGGAGCCCTGTATTATGTTATGCATGTTTGTTGTGTAAGTTCATGATGTTTACTGAACACTTATAGTTTAGGTATGTTCATTTATGAATGATATACTTCAATAAATTGTTTTAAAAAGTCAGATACAGTAGTCTAGAAAAAGAATTCAGATAAACGACATTTCATAATTCATCAGGCAGATTTAAAAATCACAACTGAATTCACTTAATAACAGAACTTCAAAATTATGAAACTGTCTAACATGGGTAAATATAATTTCTAAATATGTGTATGTGTGTGTGTATATATATATATATATATATATATATATGATTCCCATATTCTCCACTCCCTCCCTGTAGCAGTTTGGCAGTTTGATATAGTTATGAATTCCAAAAATAGATACTGGATTGTGCTTGTGTAATGGTCTGCTAATCTGGGCATGATTAAGTTATGATTAGGGTGTTGACCAGGCCACATCAGTGGGGGGTTGAGCCCCACCCCTTGGTGGATGGGGACTCAAATATAAAAGATGTGGCAAAGGACAGAGTTGGAGTAGTTTTGATGTTGGAGTTTTGATGCTAGAGCCCTGGGAGGCGAGAGAAGGAGGAGCTTGGTCATGAGGAAGGAGTAACTCTTCCTCATGGTAACTCTGGACTTCTATCCCAAATAAATATCCATTTTAAAAACCAATCTATTTCTGGTATTTTGCATCAGCACCCCTTTGGCTGACTAACACACTTCCCCTCTCACACTTTCCAAGTTAACAACATCCTTTATTAGTGTGGTACATTTCATACAATTGATCAAAACATATTGAAACATTGCCACTAATCATAGATCATAGTTTACATTATAGTTTACACTTCTGTATAGTTTACACAATTTTATAAGCGATGGCAAAATATATAATGGCCTGTTTTTTCATTGCAACATCATGCAGGACAATTCCAATGTTTCAAAAATGTCCCACTGTTATACCTAAATTTCCCTCTCACTCCTCTCAGAACCTCCAGGGGCTACTGCCTCCACATCAATGATAAAAGTTCTTCCATTGCTAGAAAAACAATAAGTCTATAGTAGAATAATAGTGTGTCTACTTTATTCCCTTATTCATTCCCCAATCTTGAGGATTTTGGCATGGTGATGTCCACTCTGTCTCTAATTGAGAGGGGTCTTAGATACCATGGGGCAGATGGATGGAAGTATCATGCTTACAGTTACAGATTCTCTCTGTTCCTTGGAATGAGCTTTGTCAATTATAACCTTGTTAGTTTTCCTGGTTGAGTCCAGTGAACTGGAGAGGTTGTGATATCATCCATTCAATTCCTTGGCACAATCCCTCACAGGTAAGAGTAGAGCATGCCTGGATATCCCATTGGTGATCTTTATTAAAAGCTAGTTTCTAAACCTGAGAGATATCTGTTACAGTCATAAATTCTTTAAGCTTTTGTATATTAACAAAAATCAGCAAAACAGCTTTTCTTAAAACCTTATGTGCTAACATGTTGTATAGTTCTTTCAAGTTACAGAAGTCCTTTCTCTGCCTGTGCTGTACAGAACAACGATTACAAACTCAGTATAGTAAGTAATCCAGGAAGAATGAAGAGACTAATGGCCACCAACATCCAACGTTAGTTAACATTTATTATTAACAACTATCTTTTCTACATTACTTCCTATTGTATGGGATGTATGCACAGCTTCATTCACAGAAATTTGGTAAAGGATGTTAGTATTCCTTGCACCATCCAACTCAAAAAATGAGAACTTTGTGCTTCTGGTGATTGAACAGTCTCCAAATTCTGATGAAAAGAATTCCCATTCATGGGCTGGGGACCCCCCTCCAGCCACCCAGGTCACGTGTTCTTCCCTGGTTCAGGCTAAGGGGGGGGAGAGAGATGCACCAGAGCCTCAGCCTCTGCTAATGCTTCTCCCTCACTTGCCCCTCACCAATTCCTGGAAATTGCAGGGAAGTCACCTGCAAATTGCAGGGCCCTGCCACCCAGGAGGCCCTGTCCCTGCTGCTGCAGCATTCACAAGGCTGGGACATCGACTACAATGAGGTGCTCATGCCACCTCCTCCCCTATTTCCTCTTGGGCAGCTGTGGTGGAGGCTACCATGCACACGGGGGAGCAAATTGAAAGTATTTTCATAATATAATAAATTTTAATTTTAGAGAGGTTTTAGATTCCTGAAAAGATACATCAAAAGTATGAGGGATTCTTATGTACTCCCATCTTTCTCCCAAATCATCCCCTACTTTTAAAAATGTAACCATACAATTTATTATGATACATCTGTAAAAGCCACTCATTAAAAAATGCATATTAAAAAAGGACTCACTTATGATAAGGACTAACTTACCCACAGTAATAATCTAAAAAATAAAACCATCATTGTGACATTTATCAGTACTTCACCCATCTAACAAATATTGAAGGAGGCAACTATCATTTTATAACTTCTTAAAGCCAAAAACATAAGCACAAATCAGAATTAAGAGATACTTCAGAATGTTCACATTTGCATGCATTTTAGTCTGAATTTTCAAAGATTCTACATATAACAAAACCATAACTTTGAATCAAAATGAGTATTAAAAACATTTAAGCCTTAGGCAAACTTACTTTACAAAAGCAAGGAAAACAGAGTTTAAAGTAACAGCACTATATTTATAGGAGAGAAAGCAACCACTTATTTCTTTTATAATAAAACAAAAGTCAATGAGCGAACACTTTAATAACCCTTTCCAAGTTATTTAGTATTCAGGAATTTGCTTTTCAAAATGAGTCTTTAAGCATAACCATTCATATATTTGGATTAACTTAAATTTATACATCAAAAAACTTTTGCTCAGAATTCTAATCTTGATTACAAACCATAACTTATCAAAGCATAGTCCAAACACTATATAGTAATACTATCATTTAGATTTATATGCTTCATCTGAAAAATTTATCTTATAAACAGTAGTTTTGCCCCATTTCCCCAGAATAAATGTCCCTATGTCTAAAACTTTAAATGATAATCAAAAAAGACAGATTCAAATAATTCATGCTATACATTTTCCTTCTTTGGGCTTTGATAAAAAAAAAACAGTGCCATTTGGTGTGCAAGCACCATCTTCATTCTCAGTTCTAGTCTTTACATCCCAGAAGCAGACAAAATAACCACTGTTTTTTTGTTGAAGCTGTCTTTTGTTTCACAGCAATAGCTGCAAAAGCAGCAACAATCTCATCACTTTCAAAGTCATAGTCAGGAATTGGCTTTGGTAGGAAATCTGTTACTTCTGCTGATGATTCATTCTTTTTAATCCTCTGTGCCACTTTTTGCTGCTCTTGGAAAGTTCTTGTCCAATAAAGGTCGTCTTTCCATATATCAGTGTTCATTGGATAGATATGAAGGGCTACTCAAAAACTTCGAATTGCTTCACCAATTTGTCCATTGGCTCACTGTTATTATATTGTTCTATTGTCTGTTTTCTTATCTTATAATTTACCCTCCCCAATAATTTTCATTTCTAAACTCTTCTCCAAATATCTTATCCTTGATTTTTATTCTTTCATGTTGCAGCACCCGCTTTAGTATCTCTTGCAAATCTGGTCTTTTGGTAACATATCTATCAATTTTGTTTGTCTGTGAAGACTTTGAACTCACCCTCATTTTTGAAGGACACCTTTGCTGGATACAGAATTCTTGGCTGGAAGTTTTTCTTTTTCAGTACCTTAAAAATATCATATCACTTTCTTCTCTCCTCCATGGTTTCTGATGAGAGTTCAGCACTTAATCTTATTGAATTTCCCTTGTATGTGATGCTTTGATTTTCTCTTACTACTTTAAGAAGCCACTCTTTATCTCTGATATTTGTCATTCTGAATAGTAGGTATCTGGGGTAGGTCTATTTGGGTTTATTCTGTCTGAGGTTTTTTGTGCTTCTTGGATATTAATATTTATGTCCTTCTTCAGGGTTGGGAAGATTTTGGTCATTATTTATTCAAAATATTCTTTCTGCCCCTTTTCCATTCTTTTCTCATTCTGGGACAGCAATACTGTGAAACTTTGTGCCTTTTTTGCTGTCATTCAATTCCCTGAGACTGCACTACATTTTTTCCATTCTCTTCTCTTCTTGTTCTCCTCTCTTTTCCAGGTCAGATGTTCTGTCTTCAAAATCACTAATTCTGTCTTCAAGTAATTCAAATCTGCTTTTATGTGCCTTTAATGTGTTTTTTTAAATCTTGTCCATGGTGTCTTTCATTCCATAATATCTCTTACTTTTCTTTGCAGGATTTCAAACTCATCTTTATGCTTTCCCAGTGTCTTCTTAATATCCTTTATTTCTTTAGTCATGTTTTCTTTAAATTCTTTGAAGTGATTTTGGAGAGTTATGTGATTATCACTGATTAGTTGTATTTAATCCTGTATCTCTTCAGGATATTTAGTTTGTTCTTTTGGCTGGGCCATCTCTTCCTTTCTTTGTATGGCTTGTAATTTTTTTCTAATTTCTAGGCATCTGAATATGTTGGTGTATTTATTCTAATGGCCAATTTCTTTCTTGTCTGTTGTTCTTTTTTTCTACAACTCTTCTTTGATATTTGGTTCAACTTATTCTCAGTCTTTAAATTTGCCCATTTTTGTTTTAAAAATCAGGCCAGGGAGTCACTAGTGGGTGCAGATTTTCTCCCAGTGGTTGGATACAGAGAGTATGAACAGATTTTATCCATGTAGTTTCCAGTTTGGCCAGGCAATGGCGCTACTCAGTGCACCTTTCCATGGAGTTGTTTCATTCTCTGCTTTCCTGTGTTCCCATGTTGAATCTTGAGATCTGAAATTCAAAGTGGGCCCTGCTGCCTGAGTTTACTGAAGAAAAGTACTCTGACCTCTCAAACCGGACTTTACTCATTGATTTTGATATAACTTGTAATTTTATCACTTTTATTTTACAGGATTTATTTTTTTATTAATCTGCTGCATTGATATATCTATTTAGACTTAGGCCAATTTCTCAATGTTTTGATCAACATGGTTTTAAAACACATTTTAATAATGAGTTGCAACTATTTCCTCTTTATTTCTCTTTTTAAAAATTACCATCCCAAAGTATAGTTTGTGTAAAACATGGTTAAGTTGCCTATACCTGGGTTTTTTCTTAACAAGTGAACACTAATTTTGGTGGGAGTGACAATATACTTAGCTTAATCATCAATCTCAGAGCCATGTCAGGAATTCAGGGGTTACCATGTTCCTATTACTGATATAATGAACTACCACAAACTTAGTGGCTAATACAATAGGAACTTGTTACCTTTCAGTGTTAGAGATCAATATTCCAAAATTATCTTCATTTAGCCAAAAATCATTGTGTTTGCAGGGCTTGTTCTTTTCTGGAAGTTCTAAGGATCTATTTATTTCCTGAGTTTTTCATCTTCTTAGAGGCTGTTCCATGATCCTCTGCCATCTCCAAAACCAACAATGACAATCAAGTCTTCTCACATGTCATCACTCTGAGACTCACTTTTCTGCTTCCTCTTTTAGATGTTGTCCCAGCCTAATAATCCAGGATAATCTCCCAATATAATGCTCATCTGATTCCATTAGTGCAATCTGCTAACTTAGTTCATCTATGTCATGTATGATAATATATTCTGAGGCTCCAGGGATTATGGCAAGGGCTTTGTTGGAAGCACATTATTCTGCATACCGTATCATTTACCACATTTTTGGACAAGGGATATAATTTGCGGTCTGTTACATGAGTTATTAGGAAAATGAGGGGGAGAATTGGGGGGGTGTCTCGGCCGCTGAGGGTCGGTCCCCCCTGGTGGGGGGTATCCGGTGTGGAGGGCGACGCAGGAAAGAGACTGCGGAGACGAGGCTGGTAGCTCAGGTCTACTTTATTGGGGAAATGCAGTACAATATAAAGGGTTGAGGGGTGGTGTGGTTAAATTTAAACCAATTTAGCTGATTGGTTAAAAATCAGACGAGGTTGAGATTGGTTGGCGTGGGTTGTTGCTGGGTAGGAGGTAACAAAGAGGAGTGCAGGGAAAAGGGTTAGGGTAAGGGGGAGGGTAGTGGCCGCGCATGCCCGTTGGCTACTTGTTAAGTTTCGTTTCTTGCCCTGAGCTTAGGTTTCGTTTCTCTTTCAGAGCTTAAGTTTCATTTCTCGCCCAGGACTTAAGTTTCGTTAGTTATAGCCAACAGGAAAACATGTATATTCATTTTAAAAACAGAGAAAAAGAATCATAAATATAATATTCAGCAAATAAATCATACAAATATGAATATACATTATAAGATTCCATTTATATAAAGTTCAGAAACACAAATATAACCTCTGGTGTTAATATTCTGAATCTTGGTTTGCCTAAGGGTGGAAGGAATGACAGTAATTGGGCACTGAGATCCTCACTGACTGGCCATTTTTAGTTCTGTTTTTTGGTCTGGGTTCTGGTTACATGGGCTAAATTCATTTTTTTTTAAATTTTTTGAACTTAGAATATCGCACTTTCCATATAGATATTATACTTGACAAAAGGGAATTTTGAAAGAGAACCATCCAGCACTTCTCAATATGCTCCCAGTCTTTCTCACTAGAAAGTGGATTAAGTGTCCATAGGTGTAGCAACTAGTCTGTGACTATAATGATGAAAAACACACATATTGAGTAAACTAAAAGATGATGTAATTTTTAACAATGTCATTGAGCTACCGTAACAGCCCTGGACTCCCTAAACTTAGGCATGTGTGGTGTGTGGACAATTAAATCCCCCTAAATTTTTATCATTTCTTTTTATTCACCTTTTACATGCAGCTGAATGTCAACCCTAACTAGATACACTAAATGCACTGTTCTGATACGTTTCAGATTTTTTAAATGGCCCACTAATAAAAGAGCTGCATGGGGATAAAAATGGTTTGAATCCATGTTATTTTGTGATAATCATACCATTGATATTGCAGTTTAACTTTTGATAACTCATGCAGATTAAGAAATGCCATAAGAAATTTGCAGACATACCGAGGAGAGCAAACATCCAAAACTCTGCCATATTGGAGCAGAAACTGAACTAAGATATGTTTATAGGCATATATGAGCTTCTTTATCTATAAGGCAATATAAAAATGGGGACAATCAGGAATCTGAGCTGTGACAAGCATCCATTTCCACCAAGGTCATCATCTCTATACAGAATAAGTCCATGTATGTGATGGATAATGGGGTGGGATCATCTTGCCTGATGGACATTAGCTTAAGACTAATATATTTGTTCACAATCTATCACCCTACAACAGGACATGTACCCCCTCATTTAGACTATGAATGTGATGGAAACAAAGCCCATAACCAACCCTGATGTGTCACCATGAACCAGCAGCATCAGCCTCACCTGGCAACTCAAAAAAAAATGCAGACTCCAGGGCTCAGTCCCACACTTTGTTAGTTGAAATCTGTATTTTACAGGACTGATGGGTGATTTATTTGCATAGTGGGTCTTAGAAGCCAGTGGTCTAATGAACCCATGTGTAAATAAGGCCAGGTTTGATCAGAGGCAAGGGAGGTTCAAAGCAAGAAGAGGTTTTGAGAGTGAACAAAAATTCTCAGACATTACAATCATTGATAACCATATAAAGGATCACAGTAATTGAATATGTGTCTGTGATATTAAAACTTTGTATGTGGAGAGGAAGTTTACTGTTTATAATTTCTACAAAGGCTCCTTATAGGAAAATAATAGGAGAAGGATTGGGAAATACTAGCTTAGAGTCATGGACAGAGAGAAGACTTTGGTGACAGGTAATTTTCAGAAGACAGAGGAAGGCACAGACCAGAGTAGCCCATTACTAAAATCTTCTGCCATTTTCATCTCCAGCTCTGGGAAGAGTTTCTTTGTTCATTATATTCCATTCAATTTGCACTCGTTTTCTCTTCTTGGCTCATTCACAAATTCAAGGCCATGGATTATGTCTTAGTTTTCCAGGCTGCTATGGCAAACAGCTCATGCTGGGTTGGTTTAAACAACAAGAACTTATCGGCTCATGGGTTTATGGCCAAAAGTCCTAAATCAAGGAGTGGGAGAGGCTGTTTTTCTTTCAGCTTCAGTAGCTTTGTTTCTGGCAATTTCCTATCACATGACTGTGTCATTGATTTCCTCTTTCTGTGTGTTCCTCTGACTTCTGGCTTTTTATAATGCCTCCACTAATATGAATAAAAGATCACACTAAGTCTGCTGGGATTTACCCAAATAAGAAATTAGAATATTCTACTCACAAATGAGCCCACATATTAACTGGTAGTATATTTTCAAGGGTCCCATTTACAATTGGATTCATGCCTATAGGAACAAGTGATACAATTAAATACATGTCTTTTGAGGGTGTACATAATTTGGTCTCACACAGTTGGCCCTCAGAACCTCAAAAAAGATGTTTTTCCTTCATGCAAAATACATTTACCTCATCACCATATCCCAAAATCTTCACAAAATAAGGTATTAATATTCTCTCTCTTGTGGGAAATTTCCTTTCCATCTGTGGATCTGTGGAATCTAAGAAACAGATGATTGGCTTCCAAAATAAAGCAGCGACTTATTTTGCTTTAATAAAATATTTCAATACCAGAAGTGAGAAACTGGAAGGAAACAGAGACTACATGTCTGAAACAAGTCTGAAACTCACCAGGGTAATCTCTATTAGATTTGAAGTTGTGTCATCTGTGGATTGATATTTTATTATTTGGGCTTTATGGAGTAGAAACTCCACCCTTTTCAAGTGCTCTGTACCTTTAAACATGTTGGTTCTGTTTCTCTTGGGAACGTTGAGTCATGCAGATTCCTTTCCTCATCTCCTGGGACTTCCAGGCATTGCAATATTTATCATAATTTTGCCATCAAGATCCAGCATCCCCATTCTCTCCCATCACACACATGCATTAAGAGAAAATATAAGCCATGATGTTGGCAGGAAAATTATTGATGAGAGTGCCTAAACAGAAACTAAACAAATTCTCAGCAACAGTAAAGTAGGATACATAAACTAAAATATAATAATACAAATGATTACAATGAAGAAATAACCATGGTCTTTCTATAGCCATTTCCAAAAATATGCAGAGTCAGGGAAAAAGCCTACAAAATTAATATATAAATTATAATTGATTTATATAAATTATACAAATAACGAAAATTAACCTGTAAGTTAGAGTTAGGAGAGTGCTTTTCCAAAAATGGGGAAGTTGTCTAGACAAGAACAGACATCTGGGAAATTCTAAGCCTCTGGTTTTATACAGGTATTCATTTTGGAAAAATTCAGCAAGCTGAATAGTTACAGTATACTCTTTTGTGTGAGTAACATTTTGGGTTAAAAGTTATTTTTATTGTGAAGCAACAATAAGGAGATAATACATTAGATGAATTAATAAATATATAGATTTTTCACTGACATATTCTATAATGTATATGACAACATGTGTAGAAATGGCAGGCATTTTGTTTAAAGAAATGGAAAAAGTCACATATTTTGTAAAATAAAATAAGGCAAAATGTGCAATCCAGTCCTGCACCGCAAAGTATATATCCCATTGTGCAGGATTACTAAGATGTCTTACTTCAATGAGTAGATGTTAATCATCAAGCACAATTCTTATAGTGTTGGCTGGAAGTTCTGAGAAGAAGGTGAGGGAAGAATATGAAGAACATGGGGCATTTTGGGGGCATTGGAATTGTTTCATATCATATTGCAATGACAGATACAGACCATTATACATTTTTCAAAACATATAAAATTTTCCAGTGCAAAGTTTAAACCATAATGTAAACTATGGACAATGGTTATTAACATTGCTTCAATATTTGTTTATGAATTGTAACAAATATATCACACTAATGAAAGATGTTATTAATAGGGGAAATGAAGAGAAACAGAAAAGAAGTAGTATATTTTCTTAATTTTAGTGAGTTATTAAATAAGTTTTAAATGTTTCTGCAATTTTTTTAATTTAAAAAATTTTCAAACTCTTAGAATATTGCAAAGAACTTCTGTATCTTTTACTCAAATCGTCCAATTGTTATTATTTTTCCATGATTCCTTTATCATTTTTTTCTTTTTGGGGGGAGAATACTGAGCTCTGGAATGGATACCAAAATCCCACCCCACTCCCAGAGAGAGGTGAATAGTAGCCTCTGAATTCCCTATATTTTCTATGTAACCTTTCTGTAATCTAAAACTTCTTTAAAAATAAAATTTAAAAAACAATTATTCTCTGTAGTAGTACAATGAATGATTTAAGGTTTTTGTTTTGTTTTTTTTTTTCATCAGATTCAAGATCATATCTGAATTTAGGGCAGGTTTCTGTTTCATGAAATGATTAAAAAATCACCATTTCTGGTTCTCAGGCTTTAAGCTCTGAAATCACAGGCATTTCATTTGCCTAAGAAAAAAATGACACTTTGATAACTTCCCTCCCAAAGAATCTTTTCAGAGAACTCATCATTTCTTTTTTCCTCAGACTGTATATGAAGGGGTTCAACATGTGCATGACCATTGCGTACATCACCAAAGCTGTTACACTTAAGTGTGCATTTGGTGAGGCATTGGAACTAAGATAAAAACCTAGACTGTACCATAGGATAAGGAAACCACTGAGAGGTGAGACATACAGGTGGAAAATGGTTTATACTTCCCTTAAGCTGATGAGATTGCATGTACAGAGGAAAAAATCTTGGAATATGAGTAAATGATACTAGTGAAGGAACCAAAACCCAGCAGCCAAGCTGCAAAATACTTCACTATTTCATTGAGGAAGGTGTCAGAACAGGAAAGTTGGATCATCTGATCAAGGTCACAGAAAATGTGGGGGATTTTAAAAGTGTTTATGAAAGGACAGGCACACACCATTAAGCTTTGTAATAAGGAATGCAGTATACTCATGGTCCAGGACCCCAGAACCAGCAGCCTACAGAGCTGGGGGTGCATGATGGCCATGTAGTTTATGGGGTAACAGATGGCCGTGAAGCAATCATAGGCCATCACAGCCAGGAGGAAGTCATATAACCCTACAAAGAGCACATAAAAGTACATCTGGGTGAGACAGCCTGCATAGGTTATGACTCTGATCTGTGACTATATGTTTGCCAGCATTTTTGGCATTGTGGTGGTGGTTAATAGATGCCAATAAAGGAAAGATTGAACAGGAAGAAGTACATGGGTGCATGGACATGGAGTTAGTGATGGCGGTCAGGATGATGAGCAGGTCCCCAGAGATGGTGGTCAGGTACATGGACAGGAAGAGGCCAAAGAGGAAGGACATCAATTCTGGTTCCTCTGAAAATCCCCAAAGGAGAAATTCTGAAATTCCTATATTATTTCCTAATTTCATGTGCTTGATGGGATTAACAGAAAGAGAGAGAGAAAACATGACTAATTTCCAAACAAACTACCATTACCACTCTATTTATAACTTGTATTTGGAGTCCAGAAATTAAATTCTAGATTTGTTTATCAAATCTAAACAAAGAGTGCTGTCTTTGATTAGCAATTGCTCCCCCCCTTTCAAAATATTCCCCACTTTGTTATACACTGCAAAATTTCTATGGAAATCTATTCACTCATTTGTGTAATAAATATGCAGTCCAGCTTTACTGCAGGCACTGACTAGACAATGGGAACAATACACTGAAAACAAGTTACCTGAAATCTGATGATAGAGAAAGAAAATAAGCAAATAAAGCCATACCCCTATAACATATCACATGGAGATAATGGCTAAAATGAATTTAATGCAGGGAAAATCGAGTGCTTCAGAAAGTGTGTTCAATATTAAGATAAGAGTGGCCAATGGGGGAACATTTGAAGAGTCCTCAAAGTAGAAGGCAAGAGTGAAAAAGACATCAGATATTTATGACCAGCAGAGGGATTGTCCAGGTCAAAATACAATTTATTTAATATGATATAAGGATCACGGATAGAAAAAACAAAGATTTTTTTCTTTATTTGTGTATACAAACATACCCATTACAAAACAAGGAAGAAATAACTCTTCATTTCTGCAACTGGTTACATTGTCCTATATTATATGTAAAAACCTAAGGAAAGGGCTTTATTGGATATTCAAGTTCAATAGAGAAGGCAGAGTGACAGGAGATGAGTAAAAGGGAGAAGGATGAGAGATGATTTCAGAGAAGTTTAAGGACAAGGAGGATCCCTGATGATGAAACTTCAAGACACAGGGAGTCCCTTATCTCCGTGTTATACTCCTTGCACTTTATTAAGTTGGTTGCAAAGGTGTATTAGTCACTACTCTCCAGAGTAATGAAACTAGCAGGCGATAGATAGATGGATAGATAGATAAATGGATAGATAGATAGATAGATAGATAGATAGATAGATAGATAGAATATACATGAATATACATACATATGTAAATATTAAGGTATTTATAATTGGATTAGGTTCAAGAGAGCATGGGAATTAGTGAGTCTAAAATCTGTAGGACATTCAAGTAAAAGACTCAATGAAGGTAATGTTGACATCACCCTAAGAAGGTTCAAAATGGAGATTCCAATGAATGTAAACATGAAATCCCCAGGATTAGATGGATGCTAGAAGCAGAGATAGACATTCTTATTTTGTGACTGAAGAAACTCTCTGCTTTCCCTTTAAGGTTCCTCTGATTGGATAAGAAGTTTCCTGTCATTGCTGAAGGCAATCTCCATTGCTGATTGCAGATGAAATCAGCCATAGATGAAATCAACTTACTACTGATTTAAATCCATCTAAGAAACACCTTCACAGTAGCAATAAAGCCAAAGCTTGCTTGAACAAACAACTAGACAGCATAAGGCAGAAAACTTGATACATGAAATTAACCATAATGATCCTCACTTAATAAACTTAAACTGACACACATTTCTTTAAATGGTATTTAATTTCCAAATAAAGCCAATATCATAAACATACTTTTACCTAACATAATTCAACTGTCTTGCAACTACTGGAAATACACTTCCACTGTCCCCAGAGGAGGATGCAAGAATTTTGGTAATATGAACTATTATCTTTCATATCCTGAAACTTACATAACATAACATAAAATTAATACAATTTATTTAATATGATATAAGGATCACGGATAGAAAAAACAAAGATTTTTTTCTTTATTTGTGTATACAAACATACCCATTACAAAACAAGGAAGAAATAACTCTTCATTTCTGCAACTGGTTACATTGTCCTACATTATATGTAAAAACTGTTTTTTACCCTATTCCATATTCACCGTATCCTCAGTAAGCATTTCACCTGGTCGTGGTTATTTTCCTGGTTTAGTAATACAAGTCTTCAATCCTGACAGTGCTGGGCTATTAGAAGTCTGCCTGCATTGGGTTGTTGTAGTTTTCCATTGACTTCAACCACATGGCATGTATTAATAGTATTAAGAAATTCTGTATAATCAGGATCATTCACTGCAGCCAGTACAGTAACTCTTCTTTAACTGTTGAGACAGGGGCATGAGGTGCCCAAAGTAGTCCATTGGCAATCTTATCCTCTAGTCTTTGGAATCGTTATTGGATATCCTGGTGGGGGGACTTTTACTTTTTGGAAATGAGACCTCTATACCAGCAGAGCATAATGTTGAAGATACATGAAGCAAAAGTTTTCCAATGAATCAATAGGGGTAATATAATATGTGGTGCCAATCCCATTTCCATACTTTATTTCCTGGACCCAAGAACCTGCCTATGGGAGAAAGAGCACCTTAGAGTTGATGCTAATTTAGACCTTCTTGCAGAACATTGCCCAGAACTTCAGGGTTTTGCCACCCAGCTACTAGAATAATTGAGACTTCCAAAGGCCATTCCACTATTCTATCAATCCAGCTGACTCAACATGATGGATAACTTGGTAAGAAGAGTGAATTACCTGAGCATGCACCAGTTCCCACATTTCATTTGCTGTAAAGTGGTTTCCTTCATCAGAAACAACGCTGTGTGGAATATGAAGATGGTGAATAAGGCATTCTGGAAGTCACAGATGGCAGTTTCACAGAAGCATTTCTTGCAAGAAAGCAAGTTCATATCCAGAGTACCTATATATTCATGTAAGAAAAAAAAAACACTGCCTTTTTCATTATGAAAGTGATTTAATATAAACAATCTGCCACCAGGTAGCAGGCTGATCACCAAAAGGTATGGTGACATATCAGGGACAAAGTGTTTTTGTCTGCTGCTGGCAGATTGGGCACTAAGCTATGACTCTAGTCAGGTCAGTTTTGATGAGTTGAAGTTCATTTTGCAGAGTCCATGCATAACTTCATTCTCTACCACCATGGCCACTTTGTTCATGAGCCCATTGGGAAATGACAGAACAAATTCTCCTGTCCATTGATTATTAAAATTCTCCCCTGCTAAAGTGAAGCTCTGGTGAGCATTCACATGGGACCCAAATAACTTCTGGGATTTTTTTGCTCATTAAGAAAGTTCTAGCCACATTCTTCTTCCCCAAACTCTTTATCACCAATTTTCCAATCATATTCCTTCCAAATTCCTGATCATCCAGTCAAATCACTGGCCACATTCCAGGAATAAGTATACAAATGATACATGAATGGCCATTTCTCCTTCCAAGCAAAATTGATAACCAGGTGCACTGCATGAAGTTATTCCCACTGGGAGGATTTCCCTTTACCACAGCCCTTCAGGGATGGCCTAGAAAGGATCTGTAGTTCTTCAACTTTCCACTTACAGTTGTACCAGTATATCATGCAGAACCATCTGAAAACAAGACCCAAAATGTCCTTTTTCAGACAATTGGTCATAGGAAACTCCACATGAAGCTATAGCTGCTGCCTGGGAAACAGAAGGCAATGAAGCAGAAGTGGGACATGGGCAATTTGGTCATGTCCTTCTGCAACTTACTTGTGCCATCAGGGCCAGCATAAGCCAGATCTTACATACAACAGTTCTATTTTGTGATGGAGTGCTGCTGTGAACAGCCAAATTTATGGGATCAGAAAATACCCAGCTTAATAGGTTCTCCTGGTAACTTGGTGGCCCATGGTTAAGAAAGTGTTCATCCTCTAATAAGACCCAGTAGCAAGATAAAAGGAGATTCTCAAAAGGAAAGTACTTATCTATAGAGGATAACAGAGATTTCATACAAATTCTTTGTGGTCTGTATTTTGATTCTACCACAGGATTAGGTCAAAGATTCCAAATGGCCTCTCAATTCACCACTGAATTTTTCAGTACCATTGAATCATATGATCCAAGTGGCAGAGCCGCTTCCTCAGCATCCTGAAACTATACAGACCCTCCTCTTTCCAAGTTATCACTCAAAACTAGCAACTTTTCAGGTCACTCTGTAAATGGGCTGGAATACCACACACAATTGAGGATATATTACCTCCAAGGAGAACAAACAGGTGTTTTGCCACTTTTTTTGTTTTAGGAGAAGACAGATACCTCACCTTATAGTTCACCTTGGAAGGGATATCTCAACATGCCCTGCAGCACTGGACAGTGAAAAATTTCACAGCGGTGGAAGGTCCATGAATTTTTATTGACTTTTCTGCCACCCTCTGATATGTAAAATGCCTTACCAGCAATTCCAGAGTAGTTGCCACTTCTTACTCACAGGTCCAATCAACATAATGTCATCAATAGGATGGACCAATGTGATGTTCTTTTGAAGGGAGAGACTGCCAAAGTCTCTTGAACTGGATTATGACATAGGCCTGGGGAGTTGATATGCCCCTGAGATAGGACAGTGAAGGTGTCTTTCTTTTGACTTTGCCAGGTGAAAGCAAACTGTCTACGGTGATCTTTACTAACAAGTATCAATAAAACAGCATTTTCCAGATCAATAGCTGCATACCATGTGTATCAGTTTCCCAGATGCTAAAACAAATACCACACAACAAGTTTGCTTAAACAATTGGGAATTCATTTTCACACTTTTCTGTTAGAAGAAGTCCAAATCAAAGTGTCAGCAAGGTAACACTTTGTCTTTGAAGACTGTGGAGTTCTGGAGTTGATTGCCAGTGGTCAATGGGTCCTCAGTTTTTCTTTAAAATGGTGATGTCATCTTTTTTCTCTTCTGGATTTCTTTTCCTTCCAGCTTTTTCCTGTTATGGTCTCTCTGTGGCCTTCTCTATAAGTCCTCTCATAATAAGATTAAGAGTCATCCTGATTCAGTTGGCTACATATTATCTAAAAAATAATATCATCCAATGGTTCTATTTACAATGGGTTCACACCTGCAGCAATAGATTAAGTTTAAGAAGATTTTTTTCTGGGGTACAAAATTCATCCTGCTGCACTTGGTATGAGGGATGCATTAATTTATCCAAGAAGTTATACCACATGTGGAGCAACAGCTGCAATTGGAGTCAGCACCTGGTTAAGTTTATAATAATCCACAGTCATCTTCCAAGTTCCATCTATTTTCTTCACAGGCCAAATAGGAGACTTGAAGGGGATGTGGTGGGAAACCCCTTCAAATCCTTCATGGTGGCACTAAACTCTGCAATCCCTCCAGGTATACCCTATTGCTTTTGTTTCACAATTTTGCTGGTTAGAGGCAGTTCTAGTGTCTTCCACTTGGCCTTTCCTACTATAATAGACCTAACTCCACAGGGTAGGGAACCAATGTGCGGTTTCTGTCAGTTGCTGCATATGTATATTTCAATTTTGCATGCTGGAACAGGGGAAATAACTACAGAATGGAATTAGTAACCCTCTGGAATCACTGTAGAGACAAACATAACCTAAAACTAACTTGATCACTTGACATCCATTAGCCCTTACATTATTAGGGTGCAAAGTGATGTTTTTGGTCTCATGGAACTCATGTCATTTCAGATCCAGCATCTAATAAACCCTAAATGTCCAAATATTTCTGTATCCTCAACATAGCAATCACCTGAGCAAAAGGCTTTTGGTCTATTTGAGGATTGTTAGAAGAAAATTGTTTGCAATATAGGAAGCCCTTTCTCCATGTCTTCTGGTCTTCCCTTGTTTCAAGGTGTTCTGGGCCTATAAGCTGTCCCACAATTGGGAAAAGACTGAAGGCCAAGATTTTGAGTGTGAGTGTGTGCAATTCAAGGCTTTTGTTCACTTCACCTACAAACTTCTCCTTATAGATATCAAGTCACACTCTAGTAGACTGCTCATCCATTTCACTTCTAAGTACCCCAAAATCAACTAGCCAATGCCATATATCTGTGAGAGACCATTCTGATTACAGCTTTTACTTTTCTTGTCCATTACAGTAGCCACACCTATCTTGTATTTAGCAATTAAGTGCTGTCACTTGGCTTCTGCCACTCAGAATCCAATCTTCCCCATTGTATTTCCAAGTTTGGTTATAGCTCCTGCTTAATCTAATCAGATGAGAGAACCATTTGAAAACCCCAGAATACATGCAGAAATTTCATCTTTAAAATAATGTTTCTTAAAATGCACTCCTGGTATCAAATTTGTATTAGGATTCCCCAGAAAAAAAGAATTGTATTTACTATTCAATTTGGCTTCTATATCTATGGGGATTGGCAAGTCTGAATTCCATAGGGCAGGTCACAAGTTAAAATTTGTTTAAGGTGAATTCAGATTCTACAGAGAAGCTGGTTGTCTGAAGTAAAGACAGAAAGTCTTTATGACTGCTGAAATGTTATTTTTAGAAATTCTTCTTAGTGCCTGCTGAAATTCTCAGTTTCCCATTGAAGGCCACAACTGATTGGATGAGGAGATTCCTCTCATTACTGAGCATTCTTCTTTTTTCATTGTAGATGCAATCAACCTTAGGTGAAATAAACTGATGAATGATTTCAATCCACCTACAAAATATCCTCACCTTAACAATGAGGTCAGAGTTTGCTTGTGCAAGCACCATAACCTAGACAAGTTGATGAATGAAATTAACAATAGCAAAAGGTCTAACAGAAATGAAAGGGGACCACTCCTGTTTTTATGGGTAGTCTTTTGTTCATTCTCTGAATTATAGAAGACACATATTAGAATTATGAACTAAAATACCCATGCTCTGGTGACTGTGCAAACCACAAAATACCCATATACTCAGTTAAAGAGACACATACAGGTACACATGCAAAAAGACACATACAAAGACAAAGAGAGACACACAAACAGAAATAGACACACACAGACATATACAAAGACATGCACACACAGTAAAAAACAAGCACATGCTGGGGAGAAGGTAAAGTATTTATATGCTGAGTTTGCCTTAGAAAGAGGCCACATTTGAGAAACAAAGAGGCCGTCAGGAGGTAACTTTTCAGCAAACTATATTACTAGGTTAAGATTCAATTTCAAAGAAAAGGTTCATGAGTACAACCATCAATATCAAGGGCTCATCAATGGCCCATCCTCCTTCACTAGTCACTGCCCCAGTACGCAGAGGAGTCTTGCTATCCTAATAGAGAATATGGCAGAGCTCTCGAGGATGGGAATTTGATATTCTTTTGGTTATTGTGTGGATCTCCACCCACCTTTACAATGCCCCATGAACATTTAAATGCTTTCATATGCCTTATAGGAATACCCCAGGTGAACATCCTCCCATGTATACCCCATCACTGACACCATGCACAAATGCTCCTCCCCTGTCACTGTTGTAATCTTCTGTGATCCAAAACTTCTTGAAAAATGAAGCCAATACAATAACAGAATAAAATTGGTAAGGAAATGAAATAGTAATGATAGTTTTAGAAATGACAAATAAAATTCAAAAAATTAAAAAGAATTTGATATAAAAATAATTTTAAAATAATATAAAAAATTATGGCAGTATGTCTCTCATCACTGTAAGATCTGTTCCCTTGTATGTACAGTGAAATTTTCTTCCATTTATTCACCCAGTGATGTTTCTTCATTTCTTCTTCAAAGAAGCTTTAGGTTACAGAAAATCATGTCCAGAGTAAAGAGGAGGCCCATATACCCAACATCCTCCCCCTTTGCCCCTTTCCTGTATTAATACCATTTTACATGTGGGTGGTACATTAGTTACCTGGGGTTCAGCATCCCTGGCACTGAGGGATTAATACCCAGCACCAACTAGCAATGCAACTGCAAAAAGACCTTGGACAAAAGGGGAGAAAAGTAAAGACAATTGAGTTTATATGGCGAAGAGACTTTAGAACGAGTCAGTGAGTTCATTCCAGAGGTTACACTTATCCATGTTTCACTGGGACCACATTGACTGTCACAGTAAATATTGCCTCAAATTTTGGGGATCCTGAAGGCTCTGGAGACATCCAGATTCTCTAGGCAGGGCTGACAGCTCAGGATTTTGGCACCCAATCAGTGTGCCATACTTTGGAATTTATGCTCCCCAGTGTTACACAGTTGGACTCAGTTGGGCTTTCCCTACACATAGCTCTTCTGCTCCTTCTATTTGAGCTTACAGTTAGTACTAGAGTTGATAGGTTTATGTCCATGAGACATAAATCTTTGGGCTTTCCATGTGCCAGTTGTTCCTGAGTCTCAACAAAGTTTCAACACCTACTCTCCAGTTCAGTGGGCTCATCCCAGACAACTAACAAGAAAATGATGATGGACAATGACCATCCCAAGGAAGAGAGAAAATCTACATTTGCAAGGAAGATAGTCCCATTATTCTGCCCCATGGAATCTAAGGCACCTCTCAATTAGAGGAAGAGTGGAAATTACCATGCCACAATTCTCAGGATTGGGGAATGAATGATGGACTACAGTTGACTGTTATTCTACTATAGACTTATTGTGATTCTAGTAATGGAAGAACTTGTATCATTGATGTGGAGGTCATGGCCACCAGAGGTTCTGAAGGGAGTGAAGAGAGAAAAATCTGTGTAATGTGGGGGCATTTTAGAAATATTGGTATTTTCCTGAATGACATTGTAATGGCAGATACAGGTCATTAGATATCTTGTCATAACTTACAAAATTGTGCAGAAAAGAGTTTAATGTATAATGTAAACTATAATCCACACTTAGTGACAATGCTCTGAAATGTGTTCATCAATTGTAACAAATGTTCCACAATAATGATGGATGTTAATATGGGAAAGTGTGAGATGGATAGGGATTGGGGCATTTGGGAATTCCCTAAAATTTTTAATGTATCATGTATGTAATCTAAGTATCTTTAAAAAATAAATAAAACAAGAACACACAGAAAGTCACAGACACACACAGACACACATGTAAAGAGACACATTCAGATAAAAAGAAAGACACAAACATACACATACACACAGAGATGACACACACAGGAAAATACAAACACACACAGAAATTCAGATACACATGCACAGACAGACACAAACACACACACAATCAAACCCAGAAACACAGACTACACAGAGAGGGAGAAACACACACAAAGACAAAATGATATCCTGGTGCTCTGTTAATAACATGCTCTTTAAATCTCCAGAAAAAATTAGTAGGTCACAAGTGAGTACAGTTCAAGGGGCCATCATATTATTTCCCCAAAATATTTAGATATGATACCCAGAACTTCCAGGTCATGAGGTTTCTTGCATATGAAAACTAGGGGCTTTATTTTGGTACAAAAATTTTCGGCCTTGTGTTTAAAGAAATATGAAAATCTGCTACATAGGCAGAGAGAGAGAAATCAAATGTACCTGATGGAAAAGAAAAATTAAAATAAAAAATCACCACAGAGGGGCTGTGAAAGAAACTTTCCTTGTTTCTGGTTGCATTCCAATCTTGATAATATACCCTGATACCTAGGAAAATTAATAAAAGAGTAACACCCAATTTATCCCACATAAAAGTAGTGATATTTTCACGGTGTCAAGACACCATACATATTGAACATTCCAGCAGTAAAATGACAAGAGAACAAATCAAATTTTCATAAAAGAAAATTTGGTAAGCAGCACATATGTTGGGGATTTACTTATGGGATGCAGAAAAAGATTTTTAAATTACATTAAATGCAAAAAATATTGGAGCCAGAAAAAATTAATTTTCAAGCTCAGACCTACCATTACATTAGCTGTTGAAATTTGATAAGAACCAAATTATTTTAATTCTTAATATTAATTCTTAATTATTTTAATTCTTAATTAAGAATTAATTCTTATCACTATAATGGAGTGATCTTGATATCCATTTTCCTGAAATATTTAAGATAATAAATTAATATCTGTCAAATACTTAGCATGGTTCCTTCCTGTAAGTATAAGAATGGCTATCATGGGTGATGAGATGAGGTTTATTATTATTCTACTTATCAAAACAAGCACGATGATCTCTTAATGCCAGGCCAAGCTGGTCTGGCTCTCAGATGATCACAGGGAAAGTTTCTCAGCTTTCATTCTCCCTGATTCTTTTCCTGCAATTTCTGCTGAGTTTTCAGACATGAAGAAGGTCTCCATGTGGAAGTCCAAATTCCTCCCCAGTGCTTGGTAATGGGGCTGAAGCTCTTGGGTCTCCCAAGGAAACTAGCATGTTCCATCCAGCCCAGAGTTTCCAAGCATGAGGGATAGAAACAGAGGAGATATTTTCACCTTCCATATAGACACTCATTAGCACATTTCCTTGTTAGTTCTACCGATCAGCATCATTTCCCTATGGGACATTGTTCTGAACAGAAAGGAAATTTTTATGACAGTCTATGTTCCCAATAGCCCAGGTTGTGAGTCAGGGGAATCCCATTTCAATTATTTCTACTCCATGAATTCCCCTGCCTTCCACAGATGAAACCTCTTAGCAACATACCCCATCCATTGATTTAAAGTTATTCCAACGACTGAAGTGCCCACCTTGGCTAAGTCCCTTAGATCTCCAAAGCTCTGAAATAGGGTGAATATACAGTCCTTGAAGTTACCTCCAGAAATTTACTACTCTCCTTTTCAATAAAGAGGAGAACTCTATTTAAAGATATAAAAACATGGAAACCATGAAAGCTACACTTCTCTTCTTGAGGATGCATTGCCAAAACAATTAAGAATATCATGCTTGTAATAAAATTACCACCTGTTATTTTGTCCCTTGTATATAAAATGATCATTATAAGAAATATATTTAAACCTTGTTATGTACCTGAACCTGAGCCTAGCAACATGAACAGAGAGTCTCATTTAATTTTCTTGCATATTCTTGTGTGTTGCCCAATATAATTACTTAATAGATTACTACTGTTTCTATAAATTTAAGACTAAACAGGAAATTAAAAACTTTATATATTTTTAAAAGTTTACATTGTAGTAACGTAAGAACAATTAAAGGTTGCATTTTAACCATATTCAGTTATACAATTCCCTGCTAATGTTTATAGGCACATGTGGATACAATCAACATAATTTACCTAAACTGTTACATAACCTTAAACAAAACTCTGCACATATTAAGCAAGAACCACTCCCTACCTCAGTCCCTAGTAAAATAATCTACTATCCACCTCTACATATTTCATATAAGCAAGATAATACCATATGTGTTTTTCCATGCCTGACATTCCTCTCAACATGATGTACATAAATTGTAGCATGGATCAGTAGTTCCATTCTTTTTGCTGCTGAAAAATATTACATTTAGTGTAGAAAGAACCTTAGGCAAAGAGCAGATACTTAGGGACTGGCCATGTTCTGTTCTGGTTTGGGTTCTGGTTCCATGGATAATATCCAGTTTTTGAAAATTCACAGTGCCTGTGATATGGCACTTTTTCTTATATGTCTTATACAAAAAAAATAGAAATATTTCAAGTCTAATCTTGCACATTCATCTTTACTATATTTTAAGTCCATTCTTCCTGAATATGATATGTTTTTTGTGTCTCCAAGTGCAGCAGCTATTCAAAAATTAAAGGAGAGGGGAGTGTGTGTAGCTTAGTGGCTGAGCAGCTGCTTCCCATGTATAAGGCCCCCAGGTCAATCTCCAGTATGTCCCAAATAAATACATTAAATAATCAAGTAATAAATCAAAATAAACAAAGATTTAACAACTTAAGAAATTTCCTGAGCTGACATAAAAACCTTGACTGCATAACTCTACACTTGTGATGTATGGCAAAATAAACCAAACATTCTGATGACATTATTTTGGTGGATTTTCTCTTACTAGCAGCAGAATTCTATCCATAGCAAGATTCTCTCTTTTTGATACACTTTAGAATTATTATAACATTTCTCATTAAGAAATGAGCTCCAAGATAAAAAAATAATAAAAGACACATGCATTTTGTAATAGTCAAATAATGATATTACACTTTATTCTTTGATGACTCCTGTACACAAAGGAATGCTTTGATGAATTAGAATACCTCCAAAATATAACTACTAGAATAAGGCAAAATCCAAAACGATGCCATAGGGAAACCTCATAAATAAACTCAATGTGTCATTATGCCTAAGATAGTACTAAGTGCTCATGAAACCTGCAAAAGAAACTGGGAGAGATCATTGATCATCAATTCATGAGGCCCCTGCTGATAACCTTAGAGTCTCCAAGATCCCCAATCTTTCCTCAACTCTCCCACTTAGGAAGGGGGCCATGTCTGGCCAAAAGAAGGAACCTAATGCCTCTAACTCCTTCATTTTTCCAGTGTAAGTGTCTCTGTTGTTTGCTTGGATTTCAAATGTGATACCTCCTCTCTGAAATCCCCTTGGCCAGGTCTGTTGGCTCCACATTCTGCTCAGAGAACATACTCCAACCAGGCTTTGAACTGAGAAGGCTGTTGAAGATCACCATCTGCTGGCAGAACAAGAAAGTGCATGTGAAGAATTAAAAGTGAATGAGAGAGATAGCCAGCAAGATGGCAGCAGAAAAAAGAGCTCTTAGAATCAGCTCCTGCTAAAGAGCAGGTGATCATCACTCACAGTTATTCTAGAGCACTTATTAGGGGGCTTCAGAAGACCAAAAGTGCATCCTGCAACACCCTTGAAAGAATGGAAGGAAGAGACTGCCCATCTGCAGAGAAGATTCATAATTAGAACACTCCACATCACAGAGACCAGTGCCCTTCCTCCACTGGAGGCACAAGCTGCCTCGGGAGCTGTTCCACGGCTGGAATTAAAAGCTCCTCTTTCCAAAATGGGGAAGGAAGAGACAGGTGAGCACTAACTTCAGCACTTCAGCTACTGATTAGTAAATTCAGTGAGCTAAAGTGCAATCCTAAGACCAGCTAAAGTTCGAAACTGTCCAAGTCAGAAAGAGGCCAGTGGCCACCATCTTAACTTTGCACCTGACATGCGGGTAAGGGGGCCTGACAGAAAATCACAGTGTTAGTAGGGACAGGCTTTTTTTCATCTAGATCAGATTGCCACTCTAGCCTAAGCCCCAGGCCCACCTTGAGCAGGAAGGAAGCTGGAGGAAGCTGCTCCAGCCTCTCAGGAAATTACAGACCATGCCATGGAGTTCGGTGATCATCCTACTTAGACAACGCAAGCCACCCAATGAGCTACTCTGTGGCAGGAATTGGAAACTCCCTTCCCCCAAAACAGGGAAGGAAGAGACGTTTGGCCACTGATTTCAGCTACTGATTAGGAAATTCCACTGGCTAAAGTATAACCCTAAGAACAGCTAAAGTTTGAGCCTGTCCAAGTCAAAAGGAAGCTGGTAGTCACCATTTTGACTCCAACCCCAGCATGAGGGGAAGCAAAGTTAACTGAAAATCAGAGTGATGATAGAGACTGGTTTCTTTCACCCAGATTGGCCTGCAGCCCTAGCCTAGGCCTCAGCCCCACCTCTAGCATGGAGGAAGCTGATGGGCCCTTCACCAGCCTATCCAGGTAACTGCATGTACATTTAGCTGACACGGATAGAATAAGCAGATGTATACTGGGGCAACTGTGGTCATCTTGGACCTGTACTGCATAGATTGTTGCCCACACCTGCAGCTCAAACTCACCCCAGGTAGGTGTGAAAGGAGCATGAAGCTTCATCAGTCTCTCTGGGCAACTACAATCTAGGCCTGCATGACTTGAATTATTCCACACAGCTGTAGCTTTGTCCCTACCCCTGGCAAAGGAGAAAGGTGGGAGAAGCTTCATTGGTCTTTGGCACAATGAGGGTAGCTTGAGTCTCCACAGCTTATAGCACCAACTACATCCTTGGCTCCTCCTATACAACCAGCAAGGGATAAACAGCAAGAAGCCCTAAACTAAAGAGAAATATTGCACGCAGAAAAAATACTTTATTAAGCCAGATGCCAAGACACTAACAAAAAATTACAATCCACACCAAGAAACAGGAAGGTATGGCCCAGTTAAAGGAACAAGATAAGCCTCCAGAAGACATAAAGGAGTTGAGACAACTGGTCATAGATGTTCAAACAAATCTCCTTAATAAATTCAGTGAGATGGCTAAAGGAATTAAGGATATTAAGAAGACATTAGATGAGCATAAAGAAGAATTTGAAAGCATACATAGAAAAATAGTAGATCTTATGGGAATGAAGGGTGTAATAAATGAAATTAAAAATACACTGGAATCATATAATAGCAGATTTGAGGAAGCAGAAGAAGAGATTAATAAGCTTGAAGAAATGGCCTCTGAAAGTGAACATACAAAAAAAAAAAACAGATGAAAAAATTTTTGGAAAAACTTGAACAAAGTCTCAGGGAACTAAAGGACAGCAAGAGACATGCACACATATGTGTCATGGGTGTCCCAGAAGGAGAAGAGAAGGGAAAAGGAGCAGAAAGAGTATTTTAAGAAATAATGGTAGAACATTTCCCAACCTTATTGAAGGACATAGATATCCATGTCCTGGAAGCATGATGTACTCCCATCTGAAAAAATCTGAATACACCAACTACAAGACACATACTAATCAGAATGTCAAATGCCAAAGACAAAGAGAGATTTCTGAGAACAGCAAGAGCAAAGCAATGCATAACATATAAGAGATACCCAATAAGATTAAGTATGATTTCTCACCAGAAACCATGGAGGCAAGAAGACAGTGATATGATATATTTAATATACTGTAAGAGAAAAACTTGCAGCCAAGAATCTCATATCCAGCAAGATTGCCTTTCCAAAATGAGGGTGAGCTTAGAATATTCACAGATAAAGAGAAAATGAGGGAGTCTGAAAACAAGAGACTGGCTTTGCAGGAAATACTAAAGGGTGTGCTTTAGCCTGAAAAGAAAAGACAGGAGAGAGAGGCCTGGAAGAGAGTCTAGAAATGAAGATTATATCAATAAAAGTAACTAAAAGTGTCAAAAGAGTGGTGAAATTAAAATATGACAGATAAAACCAAAGTATCAGGAATAAACTTAACCAATGATGTAAAGCATTTGTATTCAGAAAACTACAATTCTTTGTTAAAAGAAATTTAAAAAAGATCTAAATAATTGAGAGAACATTCCATGCTTATGAATTGAAAGACTAAATATCATTAAGATGTCATTCTACTCAAATTGATACACAAATTCAATGCAATCCCAATAAAAATTCCACCAGCATTTTTTAAATAAATGGAAAACATGATTATCAAATTTATTTGGAATTAAGGAGTCCTGAATAACCAGAAACATCTTAAAAAGGAAAAGCAAAGTTGGAAGACTCTCATTTCCAGACTTTAAGACATATTATCAAGTTACAGCAGTAAGAATAGCATAGTACTGACATAAAGACAGATACATAGAGCAATGGTACCAAATTGATGGTTAAAAAACAGACCCTCACATCTATGGTCAAGTGATTTTGGACTAGCCTGTCAAACCTACCCAGCTCAGGTAGAATAGTCCATTCAACAAATGGTGCTGAGAAAATTGGATATCCATAGCAAAAGAAGGAAAGATGATCCATATCTCATACCCTATACAAAAGTTAACTCAAACTCAAAATGAATAAAAAACCTAAATATAAAAGCAAGAACCATAAAGCTTCTAGAAGAAAATTTAGGAAAATATCTTCAAGACCTAGAGGTAGGTGGTGGATCCTTAAAGGAGATAAAAAGAGGACTGAGATGGACTACTGATATTTAATGTATGTAGAAGTTTTAATTAGCTTTACTGTAAAAGTGTGGAAATATACAAAGTTGATGGTAACACATTATAATGAGTAACAGCTGATTTATAAATGGGGATGTGGCTGAAAATGTTAGTCTAGTGATGTAAATGCCAATTGAGAGAAATTAGAGAATAATCTAGGGAATGAATAGCACAGTAAACCAAGAGGTGGATGAGAATAGTGTTTGATGACACAGATGCAAGAGTGTACTTTGTGAGTTAGAGCAGCTGTACATCAGCATTGCAGGGTGGTGGGAATGTGGAGAAGCATGGGAAAAATACACCTGGAGTGACCTATGGAGTGTGGTTAACAATAATAATGTAATATTCTTGCATCTATGCCAAAGATGTACTATGTTGATTTTGGGGAAGTATGGGGAATGTGTGCCAAATATATGCTGTGGAACTGATAGTAGTCGGATGATATTGTCTCATAATCTGTAACAAATGTTCCACCACAGTGTGGTGTGTTGATAGAGGGGTGTTGTTTTGGAATTCTGCACATGTGCATGATTGTTCTGTATGTTTACAATTTTTGTCATAAAAATATATATAGAAAGTAATAATATTGTGGGTTGGGAGGAAAATACACAAAATGTAAGATAGGGACTATATTTAGTAGTACAATTTTGACATTTTTTTTCATAATTTGTAACAAATGCCTCACAACAATGCAACATGTTGGTGGAGAGTTGATGTATGGGCCCCTTGTCTGATGTTATGAATGTTTGCTTTATAAGATCACAACTTTTACTATACATTTATTGTTTATGTATATTCATGTACAAATGATATAAAAATAATAATAATAATAATAGGGAGGGTTGGGGGATAATACTTTGTTTAATAGTAATATATTGAAGATGCTCTTTAATCATTAGTTAAAAATGTTTCACAACAATGTAAGATTTTGATGGTAGGGGGAGGTATGAGAGCCCTGTATTTTGTTATGCATGTTTGTTTGGTAAATTCACAACTACTACTATATACTTATTGTTTATGTATGTTCATGTATGGGTGATATGTTTCAATAAATTTTAAAAAAAGACAGGGAGAATTCACTTGTTTATTAAAAAGTAAAGTGAATAAGAGTGGCTTTTTCTGGCCTTTACAGTTAGCCTCCCCAAGGCCCTTGGAAGCTGGTCTGCAAGCCTTATTGGGTTCATGGCCCATATTTGAGGAACTAACAGGGATGATCCTAAAAACCCATAACTCATTGAACCAAGAATCAAAGAACAGCAATAAGATACAGCTTAATGCCAGAAATCCCTACTAAAGAGAAAGAAATTGAGCATCAGAATAAAGCCACCATCATAATTAGATGCCTACACATCATCCAAAAATTACATGCCATACTAAGAAAAAGGAAGAAATGACACAAGCAAAGAAATATATCAAAGAGGCAGGAGAAACACAAGATTTGAGACAAATAAACAACAAGGTTTATAAAAATTTCCAAAATCAAAAGTGACCTGAACAGGGCAAAAGTTTATGATTTTATGGAAGGAACATCAAATCTCATATGAGAAGCACCCCTGCTCTAATTCCCAAGATCAGGCTCCAAAAGACTTTGGACTATGTGAAAGAGAGGAAAACATGTGGAAGAAATGCCATTTGTCACAGCCAAAGTAACATTAGGCTGGCCTAAATCCAGAAAACCCCAAAAAGGTACAAGAGCTGAGCTTGAACAAGCAGAGGCTTGCCATCTGACTGCAGAACCTTGAAGAGCTTGGCAGAAATCAAGACATTTCAACAACATAGACTCAGCTACAATATTAAAAGAAATGTTTTAAACACTTTTTGGGGAATATTTTCTATGGACCACTAGCTAACTGTCACAACAGAATTGAGAGTGATAAGGACAATTGACTGCTTCTTACTTGAGCTTTCTTTCAGAAATTGAAGAACAGCATTACTGATCATTTTGTTACTTAAGAACACTGGATAACTATCAAATAAAAGGGACTACCTTTGAGTTCTTTCCATGTAAGCAGGAGATGTTGGAAGGGCATGCAAGTTTATGCAGGAATACCTCATGACCTTACCAAAAACCCATCATTCTAAGAGGAATTATTGTACAGAATTTCAAGCTCTTCCATCATCCTTTGGTCATGGGTATTGGGTATGGTTTTGGACATAAGTGCCAAAAAATGGGTAAGAGAGTAAAAAAAAAAGATTGTACACTCACATGGTCTTTACAATATATGACAAAATGTAGAAAAGAGGCAGATATTTTGTTTCGAGTAACAGAGTCTTATTTAAGTCCCACTACAATAATACAGAACATACCATCCAGTCTTGCACCCATGGCGTAAATGCCTAGCTAAATGTGTGGATATGACTCATCCAATATGATTATTTATATTAGGAATACAGTGTAGGATTGAATGGTTTATTTCATTGTATTTCAATTCATAACTACTGAAGGTAGGTTTTGTTTCCATGGAATGTTCTTAGATTCACAATTTCAGGCTGTGATGGTTTGAGCCCTGCAATCACAAGCAATTATTTCTGCACCAAGAAAAACGATCCTTTTATGGATTCCCTAGTAAGAATCTCCTCAGAGCTCCTTTATGTCTTTATTCCTCAGACTCTAAGTGATAGGGTTCATCATGGGCATGACCATGGGATACATCACCAAGGCTAGTGCACATGCATTGTGCATTGTGCAAAGCAGAACTCACAAAATCACCCACACTTATATAGCAAAATAAGGAAAAAATTACAGGTAAGATGGTCAGGTATATTTCCACTGAGCCAATGAGAATGTATGTATGGAGAAACAATATTACAATAACAGTAAAGGATCCCAGTAAGGGAACCACCAGCCAGCAGTTGAGCTGCAAAGTACATTACTATACTAATGATGAAGCCATTGCATCAAGGTCATCAAAAAGTGGTGGATTTCCAATGAGTACAAAAGAATAGTTACAACACCATTAAACTTTGTATCATGGAAAACAGGATATTTATAATCCAAGATACCAAAACCAGCAGTATATTAAATATTTTCAATAGGCAAAGAAATTCTATCTAAAATATTGAGTAAAAATATCTTGGGGAGATCAATTAATGGTGAAGGTCAGAGTAATGGAGAAAAAACACAAGATGGAGTGGGTCCCAGAGGAGGAGATAAACATATTGTCATCCAAGTTCCCATCCAAGGTGCAAATTTACCAGAAAAAATAAACTCCTTTCTATTTTGGCCACTTCACATATGGGAACCAAATTGCCCAGAGATTAGAGTAAGAATGGGCCAATTTCTTTAATGGTCATCTGGGAGAAGAACATTTCAGGACCCAGAAATGGCAAATATGCCCACTCCTCCTGTCACCTACAGTGTAAGGGTACCATGAAGAAGGGAATTCAACTATGCTCTTAGAGGGAAATTATGCCTAATGCCAAATCCCTGCACTTCCTTGAAGCTGAGTTGAGCCTCCATCACTTAGGAAAAGACTCATGGAAAAAGAAGTTCAAGGACACCCTTGTGAGCATCAGATGTGGGAAAATGACATGGAAGCAGGCAACATTCTCAGAACATGATCTTTAATGGGACAAGCTGGGTTAAAACAATGGTGAGTCCATCCAGTTAAAGATTACACACAGTTGTGCAGTCCCCTCTACCATCTTTTCTGCCTCTCTGTTATAGAAGGCAATACTAAGTGTCTCTCTTCATGTAAAGTGGCCTTCTCTTCAATCTCAAAATCTCTCAAGTATTTCTTATCCAGCTATCTTAGAAATGTTTCTGTAGTCATTAAAAAGACCTCCATTCTACCCTGTCATCGATCCTCCTTTATTGATTATCTATACAATCTCACTCAATTTTCATTCATTCAATTACTCAAGAAACATTTTCTTGTATCCAGGTTATTAGCACTTGCAAGCATTTCACACATCTTCTGTGTGATGTGTGAAATGTTATTTCAGACACTTAATATTCCCTTGCCCCAGTTTTCACCTTTGTAATGGGACTAATGGTAGTATCTACATCACAGGATGTTTATGAGAAATAAATAATGGAGAAAATGCATAGGAAATCCTTACTGCAGTGTGTAAGATCAACCTGGAACCTATAAATGTTCATTAATGTAATTGGTACACCACTGTAAATACAATTTCATCAGTTAAATTGAAACAATGGTGAAAATAGAAAATTGAGCCCATGCAAATCAAACAAATCACAGTTCTTGCCTCTTTTTGATGTCAATAGTTTTTAGCTATTTTTAATCGCCTTTATTATTTATAGATTCCCATTCACTATTCCAGGAGGGTAATATTTTTTTAAATATTTGAAATAATTTTTCTCTGTTTTCTAAATGGCTGCTTTTTCTCTCTTGTACCCATATATTCATAATTTTCTAATAATGAGTGGAGAGTTTTGAATAATTTAAAAAAAGGACACCAATGATAAACAAAATGATCTGGAACTACATAGAAGTGATGGTAGCTCAACAAATTAAATGATTGTGCATTGTGAATTTACATTTTAAATGGCTCCTGAACTTTATACCTCTGCTGGTATCAAGGACCCTTTTAGAATCCTACTCATTAAAAATAGGCATTCAGCTGACAGCACATCACCTGCAAATATTGAAAAGTTGCTTTCCTAGGACTCATATCTCATTTATTTTTCTCTTTCATTGCACTGGTGGGCTCTTCCAGCATGCTGGTAAATCATATTAGTGTCATAGACTTAATAGCTTCTTCAATATTTGAAAGGAGTTCTTCTATTGCTCCTGCCACAAGACCCCACCAAGCATTTTGGGTGGTATTTGTCATTTACTTAATTCTTTCCTTAGTAATTTATCTGTTAATCTCTACCCTAAATCAACTTTGGACACATATATTTTCCAAGAATGAGTTCCTTCCTTGGAGATTTTCAAATTTTGTCATGGAGATAAAGGTAAGATTATCTTCCCAAGTTTAGCATTTTCTTACATCTGTGGCAATTTGTCTCATTCTTACTTTAATGTATTTCTGTTCAATCTCTCTATATTTGTTTTTCCATGTGAATAGACTTTTCACTATTTTTCTCTAATTGTTCTTTTTTTCCAAAGAATTTGCTGTGAGATTTCTTTTTTGGTTCTAGGAATTCTCTGCCTTTTAATTCATTAACTACAAGTTTTATTTTTACAATTTATTCCTGTCTACTTTGCCTATATTTTTAGGTGGAAATTTTATCAATAACATGATCAAATATTTTAAGTTTTCATTTCTAAAGTTAGACTGCATGTGTGTTCATTGTGTTTGAAAGCAATATTCTAAGAAATTGAATCTAAAAATCATGATTAACATTATTACTTAGAATTGATCACTTTTAACAATTTAATGTAGACTGTTGCAGATTTTTTTACATTGGATGTTGGTAAATATGGATTTCTATATAAAAGTTCTGTGTGTTAATTTAAATTCTACATCCCAGAGCAGCAGACTAATTATCCATTTGAAGCAGTATATGACTGTTAGTTTTTCCCATACAGTCGAATTTTGCATTATTATTTTTTAAAGGACTTTTAAATCCTTCAGTAAATATGACATTTTGTTTTTATTTCATTATCATACAATAAAAGTATGATGAAAAAATTTTCAAACATTTATACCCTCATTTGCATCTCGTTTGCTAATATCCATTGTCATTTTTGCTCAAAAAAGAAGTAACCTTTCTGCCTTTCATGATAAGGAGATTTGAGTAGATTATTTTTTGCATTTTAATTTTTCTGCATTATGTATTTCTGCATTGAATTTTTCAATATTTTTCCCAATTTTTCATCTTTTCATCACTTATTTCTACCAAAGAGTTTATATTCAGAAAGGATTATTTCTTTTAAAGAAGATATCTATGAAGAATTTATATATCTCTATATTCATCTATATTTTCTTCTAAAAGTTAGTATTTTCTTTTCTTCAACATTTATTTTGGAATACAGAAATAAAGTTTTTCTAAATAGTTAATAAGACATTTAATACTTTTTCATAAATGAAAAAAACCACTCTCAGAGAACTAGGAATTAAATATATTCAAGTTAACAAGACCTAAAATAATATATCCTAGGGAAGCGGGAGTGGCTCAGTCGATAGAGCCCCCATTTACCATATGGGAGGCCCTGGGTTCGCTTCCCAGGGCCTCCTTGTGAGGGCAGGCCTGCCCGCGCAGCGCAAGGGGCTGATGCAGCGGGACCTCACAGCAAGGGGAAGATAAGCAGACACGGAGAAGACACACAGCAAATGGACACAGCAAGCACAAGCAGCAAGGGGGGGATAAATAAATAAATAAATAAATCTTTAAAAAAAATAATATATCCTAAATCACGGTAAGCATCAAATTAAATATAAAATTTTAGTGTTATTCCTTTTAAAATCAGAAAATAAAAGAACATTGCCATCCTTTCCATTATTCTTGAAATTGCCTGGAGTTTCAAGCCAATTCTATAAGATCTAAAAAAGATATGGCTATTATGAATTATATGGAAAGCCTGTTATTTATAAATTATTTGGAGATAATAGATGTATTTCAGAAAATTGTTAAAATTATGAAAATTCCAGGAAGCTAATATAACATGATAAATATTAAGAAAATGTCAAAATATTTTCTAATGTAATTGCAATATCATGGACAAAATGGAGGAAGTAATCTAATCTTTACTGACATTAATCCTAAAATACTGTTAACAAGAAATGAGCAGGATATTCATAAAAACACTGTGATGGTTAGGCAAATGTGTCACCTCAGCCAGGTAATTGTGTCCAGTTCTCTGCCAAGTAAGCACTGGGCTAATTGTAATAGAAGGACATTTATGGACTTTATTCCCCAGTGAGTTTACTGCATAGATAGCTGATTACACATACATCAATCAGGGAGATTGCCATCAGCAATGAATATGCTTTATCCAATCCGTTGAAGGCCCTAAAAGGGAAAATAATTTCAGCATTCAGAATTTCCCAGCTCAACTTTGGACAGCCCAGGTCTCCTGGAAACTCATCAAGGACCTTCATTGAACTTTCATAGGACCCCCTGGTTTGCAGCCTGCCTGCAGAACTTGGGCTCTGCATCCCCATGGTCATGTGAGAGACTCTAATAAAATCTCATACTATTGACAGATATCTCCTGTTGATTCTGTTTCCCTAAAGAACCCTGACCACTGCAGCTTGGTACCGGGAGTGGTTCTTGAGGAACAGAATCTTAAACATTGGATGTCTGAGGTGGCTCTGGGAGTTTTGCAATTGGCTCTCTACTCTAATTGGACTCAAGAGTACTAATGACTCCCTTTACAAAAATGAAGTGGCCCCTAACAGTCCATGATGTGAGTTGGCAATAGAGATGCACAAAGGGTCATCACTGGATTCCCTTACTTCCATGGTTATAAGAGACAAGGATCTGGGTGAGAGTGTTTTCAATACCTTAACAGAGTTTTGTGGAGTCAAAAGATATAATGATATTGACTTGCATGTCCTAGATACTCTGGATACAGTCACAAAAGAAAGAGATGGATTAAAGTCTCCAAATATGAAACTTAAATGCTGCATGACTGATGTGAAAGTTTCTGTGTGTGCTCAGAAAGAAAATCCTGTCTCCTGTAGCCATAGGCTTGAGATATCTGAGAACCAAACTCAGACACTCATTGTATAAGTATCAGAGTTGCAAAGGAAACAAAAATCTCAACTCTGCATGGTTTCTGTGCTTAAAGTGAAGGCATTGCTTGGAAAGGAGTGGAACCCAGAGGATTGGGATGGAGTCATATAAGATGATAATAATATTGGTGGGGACATTGGAACCCTAAATTCTGCTGAGACTTTAATAGATAAACCTGTAATGGCCTGCCTTATGGAGATCATACATTATCAATCTTGTATAACCCAGCCTCCAGCCTGCCACAGGGAGTTGAAAAACCCTTCCAGCCCTGAAGCCTGTACAGGCCAAACTGAAGCCTGCACTGACCAACCTCTGGCCTGCCTCAGGGAGTCTGGACCTCGTCCCAGCCCTGTGGCAGGTAACACCAAACTCCAGCATGCACTACCCAGCCTCTACTCTGCCCTGAGGAATCTGCCTTCCAACCCCTGCCTGAAGAGATTAATCCTGTCTCACCAGAAGAAAATGCAAAGGAATACCCTGAAATCAGTGGCTTGCAAGGCATTTCTAATTCTTCTCCTTACCAACCCTCACCATGTCTCTTGTCTTCAAGCTTATTCAAAGACTAAAATTGCAATAAGCCCTCAAAGATGAACTATAAAGTGATACCCATGAAGAAGTATGCTATACTCTGAAATAACTGCATGAGTTTTCTAACTTAGATAGACAGAAATCAGGTGAATATGTGTGGGAATGGATACTAAGGGCATGGGATAATGGTGGAAGGAATATAAAGTTGGATTAGGCTGAATTTATTGATATGAGCCCACTAAGCAGAAATTCTGGATTCAGTGCTGTAGCTCAAGGAGTTAGAAAGGCCTCTAACAGTTTGTTTGGGTGGCTCACTGAAACATGGACCAAAAGATAGCCTAGCATGTTTGAAAGTGAGATGCCTGATTTGTCCTATTATCCAGTAGAAGAGGGAATTCAAAGGTATAGATAGATTGGAATGCTAGAATGGATATAACATTTGAGACCTGACCATTCACCCCAGGAATGTCCAGAGGACATACCTTTAAACATGACTGTGAGAAATAAATTTGTAAGACAAACCCCATTTCCCCTGAAGACCTCTCTGGTTGCTCTTTTCTGTAGACCAGATATTACTGAAGTGAGGGCTGTAATGGAATCAGAATCTTTAAACATTCTAATGTTTAAAGATTGGATCTTGGTCAGGTCAAAGTCAAATATGGGCAGTTAATCACCAAAAACAAGGTGGGTGTGGCTACCACAATGAAAGGCAGATTCAAAGCAGCACTCAAGACATTCTGAGTCACATAAAGTTTCTGCTTCATGTCCCTGGAACCTTAAGCTCTACTGGTCTACATGTTTTAGTCCCAAAAAGAGGAGTGCTGCACCAAGGAACTCAACTATGATTCCATTGAACTGGAAGTTAAGATTGCCTCCTGGACACTTTGGGCTCCTCTTACCTCTGAATCACCATGCAAAGAAAAGAATTAATGTACTGGGTGGGGTGATTGATCCTTACTATCAAGGGGAAATGGCAATGCAGCTACATAATGGAGATAAAGAAGAGTTTGCCCGGAATTCAGGAGATCCTCTATGGCACCTCCAATTCTGCCTTGCCCTGTGATTAAATCAATGGAAAATTGCAACAACTCAATCCAAGCAGGAATAACAATGGCCCAGAACCTTCAGTAATGAAAGTTTGGTTCACCCCAAAGGCAAAGAATCACATCCAGCTGAAGTGCTTGCTAAGGTAAAGGCAACATGGAACGGGTAGTGGAAGAAGGTAATGATAAATATGAACTTTGACAATGTGACCAGTTACAGAAATGAAGAGTGTAATAGTCAAGAGTCTTTCTTCCTTGTTTCATTATGAGTATGATTGTATATGTACATAAAACAAATTTTTTTATTTTTTTCCCCAACCTTATCCCTTAGCATATGAAATGTTGTATTAGTTTCATGTCATAATATTTAAGGATGTCAAGTTTAAGAGTGAATATTACCCAAGGACTTGCATGCTATTCTGTAGGGAATTAATGCATTTTTGGTTGTAAGAAGGTGAGTTGAACACTGTTAGGTGGAAATATATTTGTATGTATGTCTGTTATAGTTTTCACTTAGAGACTAAGAATGGTTTAAGTTAATGGGTATGGTTGCCAAGTTGACAAGGGGTGGACTGTGATGGTTAGGCAAATGGGTCAACTCAGCCAGGTAATTGTGCCCAACTGTTTGGTCAAGCAAGCACTGGACTAATTGTAATATAAGCACATATATGGACTTTAGTCACTGGTGAATTTACTGCATAGTCAGTAGGTTACATCTACATCAATCAGGGAGATTGCCATTAGCAATGAGTAAGCTTTATCCAATCAATTGAATGCCTTAAAAGGAGAAGTGATTTCAGCATTAAGAGAGAATTTCCCAGCTTGTCTTTGGACAGCCAACATCTCCCAGAAACTCATCAAGGACTTTCATTGGACTTTCATCAGAGCCCCTGGTTTGCAGCCTAACTGCAGAACCTGGACTTGTGCATCCCTACAGTCATGTGAGAGACTCTTATAAAATCTCTTACTATTGACAGATATCTCCTGTTGATTTTGCTTCGCTAGAAAGCCCTGACTAATACAACAACATAAGAAGAATGTTTACAAAAATGGTACTTAAATATCTATAGCCAGTTTTCTATTCACGGAAGAGAAATATGAACTTAAAAAGCCAACCCTCTATAAATTAATTTAAATCTTAATGGATTCCTCATTAAAATTACAACAATAATTTCCTTGCATGTGGCTAGATGATTCTGAATTCATCTAGTAGAATAAAGGAATGAAATAATGAAATTATGGTGAACTAGGTGAGTTTCTCTATTCAACATTTAAATATACTATTAAAATAGATAAAGAAATATAAGAACCAAATGATTTAACAGCTTTCTCACTTTAAAAACATAAAAGACATAAAAAAGATGATCATTTTTAAGAATATGTTCAAAGAAACACTAGAGTTTAATTACTGAGCTCGAGTATTATAAATAAATTGAAGGGAAAATATGCTAATGTAAAATAGAGAAAACTGCATGTATAAGGAAGAGAGTATAGGAACTCATACTTTTTGCATGATTTTTCTGTAAACTTACAATGGTATTCATACTTTTTAAAAATTAAAATTAAACAAACCATTTCATATTACTAAGAAAACCTTGAGGAAATGTCTAAAATGGGTTGTACATAAATAAAATATGCCACTTCCATATGGTAGAATATTTTTAATCTGATGAGCATTAGATTATATTAGAAAATGTTCATTAGATTTTCTTATTGAAAAGAGGTCTTTATTTAGTCTTGATTTCTTTTGAATTTGTATCAGAAAAATCCATCATGTAAATGAAATGTAAATAAAGATTAATGGTTAGAGTGCATGTTAATTTTTTAGCCATATAATTAGTAAAGGCAACAGAGAACGGTATAATTACAAATGACTCGAAGTTAGAACAAAGAAAGAAGGTAATTTCTAATGATTGGAAATATCTACCATGGATCTGGAGAATTTCCATTCTGATATCATTGCACTCTAAGGCCAAAAGAAGCCATATGTTATTGTGGAAAGTGATGATAGCATTGCAGTGGTAAGCAAACATTACAGCATTAGATTCCAGGTAGGAAAAGGAACAACGATTTGCCATCAAAGGAGAACCAATTATTAAACAAGTTGTATGGCATTATAAGCTAATATTATGATATTGTTATCATGCTGGAGAAAGCCAATTTTCCTCTTCTAGGGCAAACACAGCCATCCCATGGAAAGAGAAAACCAAACAGGAGTTGCAAACTTTCTCCTTCTGTAATTTGTGAAAGAGCTGGACCTTCTGTCTCTACTCTTTGGGCTGTTCCTGTCTATGTATCTGGACACTCTCAAGGGGAACCTATTCATCATGCTGGCCATCATGTCAGATTCCCACCTCCAGACACCCATACACTTCTTCCTCTCCAACCTGCCTTTGGCTGACATCAGTTTCACCTCAAACTCCATCCAAAAAATGCTGATAAGCATCCAGACCCAGAAGAAAGTTATCACCCATGTAGGCTGCCTCACCCAGATTTTTCTTTTCTTTGCATTTGGATGCCTGGACATTTTCCTCCTGATTATAATGGCCTATGAATGCTTCATTGCCATCTATCATGCCCTGCACTCTATGGTCACCATGAACCCCCAGATCTGTGTCCTGCTGATTTTGGCATTCTGGTGTCTCACTGTCTCAGTGTCTCTATTTGAGATCTCACCTGTCTTGAAGCTCTCCTTCTGCACAAATGTAAAAATCCCACAGTTTTATTGTTACCTTCCTGAAGTCCTGAAGCTTGATTATTCTGACACTCACATCAATAACATATTAGTGTATTTTGTGCCTATGGCTAAAGGTGATTCTCCTCTTATTAGTATCCTTTTTTCCTCTTCTCAGATTGTCTCCTCCATTTTGAGAATTTCATCAGCTGGTGGTAAGCATAAAGCCTTTTCTACCTGCAGGTCTCACCTGTCAGGTGGCTTCTTGATCTTTGCCACAGGCATTGGAATCTAACTGAGCTCTGAAACCACTCCATCCTCCAGGACAAGACTGGTGGCCTCAGTGATGTATACCTTGGTCAACACCATGCAGAACACCTTCTTCTACAGCCTGAGGAACAAGCATATGAAGGGGGTCCTGGGGTGGATCATCCATAGGGCAGCCCAATCTCTCTGATGGGGCCATTGGAGAATGATCTGTAATGAATAGCAAAGATCAAAATACTGAGGAAAATATATTGTTGTAGGTGGTAATTTCTTAAACCTTACACCCAAAAAGAAAGCAAGAAAAGAAGAATGGATAAATGGGAATTCCTCAAATTTATTGGCATTTGTGCTTCAAAGGACTTCGTCAAGATGGTGAAAAAGCAGCCTACTCAATGGGAGAAAATAGTTGGAAACCAAATATCTCATAACGGTTTTATTTCTGTGTTTTACAAAGAGATCATACATCTCAGATAAAGAATAAGCAATCCAATTAACAAATATGAAAAAGACTGACCCATTTTGCCAAAAAGGAAATAAAAATGGTGCAAATTACATGAACAATGGTCAGTGTCATTAGCTATTAGGGAAATGCAAATCAAAACTACATTGGTTACACTTATGAATCTCTCAGCACGATCTCATTGATTGCCATAGCAAAGAGTGACTCAAACAGCGGTACTCCTGAGGAATCTAGAGACATTGAGTCACTAAAGGCAGGGCAGACAATCTCAGGAATTTGGCATCCTGTCAATGGATCTTACTTTGGAATATATGCGCCCCAATGTAATAGAGTTAGACTCATTTATAATTGCCCTCCAAATTTTCTATTCATGTTACTGTTCCCAGTTCTTCTGGGTATATACTTAGCACTGGTATTGCCGGGTCCCATGGCAAGTCTATATTCAACTACCTTACAACTATCAAACAGTCCTTTACAGTGACTATACCATTCTACACGCCCACCAACAGTGAATAAACATTCTTATATTTCTGCATCCTTCCAAAATAGTTACAGTTTTCCTACTTTTTAGCAGCCAGTCTAATAGGTGTGAAATGATATCACATTGTAATTTTGATTTGCATTTGCATAATTGCTAGTGATGCTGAACATTTTTTCATTTGTTTCTTTGCCAATTTTATTTCTTCTTAGGACAATTGTCCTTTCAAGTCTTTGCTCATTTTTTAATTGGGTAGCTTGTCTTTTCATTATTGAGTTATGTGATCTCTTTGTATATCATGGATATTAAACACTTATCAGATACATGATTACCAAATATTTTCTTCCATTGCATCAGCTCTTTTTACAATTTTGTCAAATTCCTTTGAGGTGCAAAAGTGTTGAATTTTGAGTAGGTCCCATCTATCTATTTTTCTTTGTTTTATTGTATTTTGGGTGTAACTTTCAAGATCTTGAAGAAGAGTTCCTACATTTTCTTCTAGAAGTTTTATGGTTTTTGCTTTCATATTTAGGACCTTGATCCATTTAGCATTATTTTTGTATATGGTGTAGGAGAGGGCCATCTTTCTTTCTTTTGGATATGGATATCCAGATCTCCCAGCAACATTTGTTGAATAAACTTTGGCTCAGCTGGGAAAGCTTGACTACATTGTCAAAAATCACTTGATAGTAGTTCTGAATGTGTATTTCTGAGTTATCAATTCAGTTCCATTGGCCAATGTGCCTGTCTCTACACCAGTACCATGATGATTTTAATACTGTAGCTAAGTAATATGTCTTCAAGTTCAGAAATAAGAGTCCTCCAAGTTCATTCTTTAAGATCTTCCGGGCAATTTGGTACCCCTTATCCTTCCAAATAATTTTGATAATTGGTTTTTCCACTTCTGCCAAATAGGCTGTTGAGATTTTTAATGGGATTGCATGAATTTGTAAATCAGTTTGAGGAGAACTGACATCTTAACAATATTCAGACTTCCATTCCATGAATATGGAATGTCTTTCAATTTATTTAATTCTTTTTCAGTTTCTTTTAGCAATGTTTTGTAATTTTCTGAATACAGCTCTTTCACATCGTTGGTTAAGTTTATTCCTAAACATTTGATTTTTTTTGCTATTATAAATGGAATTAAATCAGTAGTGTTAGTTTCTTCACTATAATTTTACCATTGACTCTATCCTTTTCCACACATTACAATCAACCTTATTAAAATTCTACATACATTAAGTAATTAAGGATCAGATCCCCTTCTTCAAACCTCATTCTATCACCTAGTAAACTATGCTCAAGATTTTAACTCAGTGATTTTACTCCTCATATTTCGTTCTTATTAGTGAGACCATACATTATTTGTCCCTTTGTGTTTGGCTTATTTCACTCAACATAATGTACATAAGGTTCATCCATGTTGTCAAATGCATCCTGACTACATTTCTTCTTAAAGTTGAACAGTATTTCATTGTATGTATATACCACATTTTCTTTATCGATTCAGAGGTTGATAGACACTTAGGTTGTTTCCATCTTTTAGCAATTGTGAATAATGCTGTTATCAGCATCAGTGTGCAAATATCTATTTTTATCTTTGCTTTTGGTTCTTCTGAATATAATCCTAGTGGCAGGATTGCCAGACCATTTGGCAGTTCTGTGTTTAACTTCCTGAATAACTGCTCCCCCTCTTGGGTTCCTCCACAAGGTCAGCTGTAGACTATCAGATGAACAGCTCACTTCTCTTCCCCTGGGGAATTCTCTCCAACTTCAAAACTCCAACATCAAAACTGCTTCTCAAAAACTGCCTCCTCTGTCCTTTGCCTTGTCTTTTATATTTGATTCCCCCACCGACCAAGGGGTGGGGCTCAACGCCCTACTGACATGGCCCAATCAATGCCCTAACCATGCCCAGATTAACAGATCAGTTTACAAGCATGATCCAATTATATTTTTGGAATTCATAATTACATCAAATTACCAGATGGCTACAAACATCTCCTGCCCTTCCCCCACTGTTCTTGTAAGAGAAAATTGTCCTGACTATATACTCTGATGACACCTTCCCAGAATCCCCTAAGGGATACTTCCTTTGCAAGATCTGTTTATATATCTATATCTATATATACATATACATATACATGTATTTTAAATTTTAATGATAGTAACATAAATACAACTCAGATTTTCATGCTTTTACCACATTCAAGTGTACTATTCATTAGTAATAATTACATTCACTAAGTTGTGTTGCCATCGCCAACATACTTTACATCAGGGGTTCTTAACCTTTTGTGTTCCATGGATGCATTTGCCAGTCAGGTGAAAACCACAGACCAGAGACTTATGGGAAAATGGCATAGAAGTAGGTAACAAGAGCCTAGTTCTCTCACAAAAAAGAATGAAGAAAGTGCAAAAACCTATTCAAGGGAGCTGCTTTGAATATATATACAATGGGAAAGTGCTGCACATAATCCAAGAGGGAATTAGACAGATAAAGAAGCCAAAGAAAAACCATGAGTTACCCACCCTTGTGGCTTGAAATGGCACATATACCCCACCATCAAAACAAATGGTCTTGTAAAGCCCTAGACTCAGTGTAATCAACTGAGTAGGAGGGTGGGTCCCTGGGAGGAAAGGGGTCTGATGGAATGTAGAGAGTGGTTTCTGACTGAGCAGCAGTGGGGAGAAGGAATGGGGTTCTGCAGGCAGACTATCACTCCCAGCTTACTGAGAGAGAGAAGAACTAAAGTAAAGAGGGTGTAGGGACAGATACCTAAACAGCCCCATTTGGCAAATTGTTAGGGATCTAACTTACCTGAGGGAATGGAGGCCAGAAGACTCAGAAAATATTTCAAAAGCCAACTTAAGCTGTGGAGCTACTGTAGCTCAGTGGAAGATTTCCTGTCTTGTGTATACAAGGTTGCAGGTTTGATTCCCAGATTTCCTTAAAGAAGCAACACAGAGAGTGAACCACTGGGTTGTCAGGCATCCAGCTGGTGCTTTATAGTTTGCTATAATATAGAGAGATTTTTTATTTTAGCTTTTCTTCATTCTGTTAATTTTATTTTCATATAGGTTCCTTTTTTCTTTTTCCTTTCTTTCTTTATGTTTTTGCTAAAACCCGCTACATCACCTGTGGAAAGCAGGCTGAAAGTTGATTAACTGATGACCACTGGCAGCCTGAGAAGCTCCTTAGGGGCTTAAGAGGGAAGGCTGTTCTTCCTGAGATGCTTATTTTTGTTGTTGTTGTTGTGTTGTTTCTTGTTTGTTGTCTTTCCCAATTATTTGTTTCCTTTCATTTTATCTGTGTGTGTTTTTTTTTACCTTCTTTATTCCTTTCCTTTTCTTCATTTTTCTATCTTCTGTTTTCTGTTGTTTTTCTTTCAGTCTACATGCTTTTATTTGGCCTTCATTATTTTATTTCTCTCTTTTTTTCTCTTTCTATTTCTGTTTCTTCTCATCATTCTGGCTTTTTAATTCATCCTATCATTTAATTCTATTCATTTAATTTAATTCCATTCATTTAATTCATCCTAGATAAAAACAATTAAAAAAACAAAAAATTACAAGTCATACTATGAAATGGAAATTCAGGACCAGCCTAATGAGCAAACTGAAAAACAGAAGGAGATGCAGAACATTGAAAAACTAATCAGGGATATCCAAACAAATACATGAATGAAATACTGAAGTGAAGGAAAAGATAAAGTATATTAAGAAGACACTGGGGGAACATTCCGAAGAAATTTTAAATGTATATAAAAAGATAATGGATATGATGATGAATGATAAAATAAAAGAGATAAAAAATACACTGGAAATACATAACAGCAGATTTGAACAGGCAGAGGAAAGAATTAATAATGTTGAAGACACTACATCTGAATTCAAGCAGATGGTAGAACAAATAGCTAAAAATTTAAGAAAAATCCAACAGTGACAATGGGAGTTGAAGGATAACATGAAATGCACAAATACATGCATTATAGGCATCCTAGAGGGAGAAGAGAAAGGAAATGGGCAGAAGGAGTGTTGGAAGAAATAATGGCTGAAAATTTCCCAACTCTTTTGAGGGACATGGACATACATATCCAGAAAGTGCAATGCACCCCAAACAGTATAAATCCTAGCAGGTCAACCCAGAGATATATACTTGTCAAACTGTCCAATGCTCAAGACAAAGAGAGAACACTGAAAGCAGCAAGAAAAATGATATCCATCACACACAAGGAAGCTCAATATGATTAAGTGCTGATTTCTTATCTGAAACCATGGAGGCAAGAAGGCAGTGGTATGAGACAGTTAAGGTGTTAAAAGAAAGAAAACTTTTAGCCAAGAATTCTGTGTCCAGCTGTATTCATCAGCCAAAGGGGTGATGATGCAAAATACAAGAAATCTGTTGGCTTTTAAAAAGGATATTTAATTGGGGAGGAAGTTTACTGTCACCAGGCCATAAAGTATGAGTTATTTCCTTCACCAAAGTCTATTGTCACATGTTGGAGCAAGATGGCAGGCAATGTCTGCAAGGTTCTGCTTTCTTCTTCCTTCTAAGGCTCCATGGTCTCTGATTCTTCTGATATCAGCTGTAGGCTGGGATATATCTCATCTATCTCACGAGGTTCATTTCTCTCCAGGCTCAGCTGCTCTCTTCTCTCCACAAGGTCACCTGTACAGTATCAGGCACTCTCTCTTCCCAGGACCTCTGCTGTGTCTATGGAGCCATCTCTATTCCTCCATGTTTCTGTCCTGTGTATTTAGTTCCAATGCCTCCTTCATCAAAATTCCAAATTTTTACTCTGTTGTTTCAGTTTCTGTTAGTCCCCATACACCAAGTGGTCAGGGACTCAACATCTTACTTATGTGACCCAATCAGAGTCTTAATCATAATTTAATCAAGTAAAAGTGAAACTTCTAGATATAATACAATCTGTTATACACAGAGGAGAAGACTAGTTTACAAACATAATTCAACATCTATATTTGGAATCAATAAATAATATGAAATTGCTACACCAGTAAAGCTGGCATTCAGAAATGAGGGAGAGTTCAAAATATTCAACTGGTAAGCAGAAAGTAAGAGAGTTTGTCAATAAGAAATCTGCCATTTCAAGGAAGTTTGAAGGATGAAAGGAAAGCAAAAACAGGAGAGAGAGGCTTAGAGGATAGGGTAGGAAAGAAGATTTTTGGTAAGAATAACTAAAATGATTAAAAAAAGAAATAAAAAGAATATATGACATACATAACTGTAAAGAAAATATGGTTAATGTAAGTAATTCCTTGACAGTAATAACATTGAATGCTAATGGATTAAACTTTCCAATCAAGAGACACTGATTGGCAAATGGATAAGGAAATATGACCCATCTATATGTTGTCTTCAAGAAACTCACCTTAGATCCAGCAACACAAGGAAATTGAAAGTGAATGGTTGGAAAATACTGTTGCATTAAACAATAACCAGAAGAGGGTGGAAGTGGCTATAATAACACTGTACTAAATAGACTTTAAATGCAAAACTGTTGTATGAAACAAAGAAGGAAACTATATGTTAATAAAAGGGGTAAACTATCAAAAAGAAAGAACAATCATAAACATATATGCGACTAACCAGAGCACCTAAAAATAAATGAGGCAAACATTGGAAAAACTAAGTGTAGAAATTGATGCCTCTATAATTATAGTGGTGGACTTTAATACATCATATTTCCATTAAATAGAACATCTTGACAGAAGATCAATAAAGATACAGAGAACTTGTATAATACATTAGATGATCTAGACCTAATAGACCTATACAGAGCATTATACTCAAATACAGTATTAGACACATTCTTCTCAAGAACACATGAATCATTCTCCCAGATAGACCACATGCTAGGACAAAGAAAACCTCTCAATAAATTCAGAAGGCTTAAAATTATACAAAGTAATTGTTCTGACCACAATGATATGAAGCTTGAAATCAGTAAGGGGCAGAGAAGCAGATTAGACACAAAGATATGGAAGCTAAACAAAATACACTTAGACAGTCAGTGGGTCAAGGAGGAAACTGCAAAAGAAATCAGTAAACAACTAAAAGGAATTAAAATAACAACACACCATAATAAAGCCTATGGGATGCAGCTAAAGCACTGCTGAAAGGGAAATTCATAGTCATAAATGCCTATATTAAAAAAGGAACAAACAGCCAAAATCGAAGACCTAAATGAACACCTGGAGGAATTAGAAAAAAAACAACAACCAAGCTCAAAACATGTAGAAAGAAGGAAATAAATATGAGAGTCGAGCTAAATCAAATTGAAAATAATAAAGCACAAGAAAAAATTAACAATATCAAAAGCTGGTTCTTTGAGAAGATTAATAAAATGGGCAAACCCTTAGTTAGACTAACAAAGAGAAAAAGAGTGAAAATGTATGTACATAACATTATAAATAAGGAAGGGAATATCATCACAGATCCCACAGAAATAAACAGTATCATTAGGGGATACTTTGTAAAATTATATGCAAATAAGGTTGACAACTTAGGTGAAATGGACAAATTACTAGAAACACACAAGCAATCTATATTGACTAAAGAAGAAATTGATGAACTCAAAAGACCAATCATAAGTAATGAAATTGAATTAGTCATCAAATACCTCCAAACTAAATAGAGCTCAGGACCAGATGGCTTCACAGGTGAAATCCACCAAACATTCTGGAAAGAACTAAGACCAATCTTGTTTAAACTTTTCCAAAAAATAGAAGTGGGGGGAACATTGCCTAATTGTTTATATGATGCCAACATCACTCTAGTACCAAAGCCACACAAAAATGCACAAGAAAGGAAAACTATAGAACAATCTCTCAAATGAAATCAATGCTAAAATCATCAACAAAATACTTGCTAATCATATTCAACAACACATCAAACGAATTATACACCATGGCCAAGTGGGTTTCATCCTTGATATGCAAGGATGTCTCAACATAAGAAAATCCATCAATGTAATACACTCCATTATCAGATCAAAAGATATAAAACACATAATCCTCTCTAATGATGTATAAAAAGCATCTGACAAAATAAAGCACCCTTTCCTGATGAAAAATTCTTTAAAAAATAGGAATGGAAGGAACTTCCTCAACATCATAAAGGGTATATGTGAAAAAACCACAAATGACATCATATTCAATGGTGAAATACTAAAAGCTTTCCCTCTAAAATCTGGAACAAGACAAGGATGACCACTGTCACTGCTCTTATATAACATTGTGTTAGAAGCACTTGCTTGAACACTTAGGCAAGGAAAATGTATGAAAGGCATCAGAATTAGAAAGGAAGAAGTAAAAATTTCACTATTTGCAAATGACCTTATCCTATACATAGAAAGCCCTTATAAATCTACAACAAACCTTCTAGAACTTATAAATGAGTTCAGTAAAGTGGCAGGATATAAGATTAATGCAAAAAATCTGTAGCATTTCTGTACACAAAGAGTGAGCAATCTGAGGAGGAAATAAAAAAATAAATTCCATACGCAATAGAATGAATCAAAGACCTAGGAATAAAAACTAATGATATAATGGACTTGTGCGCAGGAAACTACACAACATAGTTAAAGGAAATCAAAGAAGACCTAAATAAATGAAAGAATATTCCCTGTTCATGGATAGGAAGAATAAAAATCTTTAAGATGTCTTTATAACCCAAACTGATTTACAGATGGGACTTCTCTTTCTCAGCAGAATTTTTTTTTCCTTTTTTTAACTGCTGCTTCTTTCTCTACAAATGTTGGCAGTATCTGTTTAACCACATTCATTCATTTTTTTCTTTTAGTCATTAAACAACCATTTAGTCATCAATTACTTCATGATGACCACTAAATGTAATTTTGGGAGTAAAGAAAGGGGTGAGGCATTTTTCTTCATATTATAGAGATCACCTCCAAATGTGGTAAGAGAATAGAAACCAGTATACCCAATATCCGGCGGTAGCTCTGTAATCCTGGTGAAGTGGATCAAGGAAGTTGGATTCATCCAGTGGAAGTTAGTGAAGGCTTCACAATGGAGCTGATAAGTGTACTGAACCTTTAAGGAGGAATTGGAGTATTTTCTGGAGAAGGTGTAGAGCCCCATCAAGAAGAGGTGACAAGGACACAAATGTGAAATCATTATAACTGTACGCTTCAGTTAGATTTTATAAACAGTTCATAATATCTAATGAAAAATGATGGACACTGCATGGAAAGTGTTACATGATCCTGGAAAGATTGGCAGCAGCCAGATTACAGAGAGTCTTGTGCTTTGTTCACAAGATGGATATTGATGTTTGAAGTTATTGGAGAGTCAGGGCAAGGTATACAGAAGGAGATGATCATGATAAGCCTTGCCACGTGGAATGCTCACTCTGAGTCTATGTGATTATTGCTGCTGTCAAAACCCCACATTGATGATGAGGGTTGGAAATAGCACAGTGGATGTGGGGAAGGATGGGTGGGGAGAGAATCTATGTGAAGTTGAATCATAATATATAAAATATTCACCATTAATACTAGGCAGAATGCTGGACATTTTATATTCTTTATTTTATTTAATTCTTTCAACTTCTCTCTGAAATCCATTTCACTATTCTGATTCAGTGGACAAAGAATGTGAGACTTACAGCAGTGTGATATTTTTGTCCAAGACATGTAATTGTGTCTGTATTGAATCTTGGAGTTCGATTTTCCTAGGCTTTTTCATTTCATTAACAATTTGACTTCTTATTAAACAATATTTTAGAACAGTATTAGATTTACAGAAAAATTGCAAAGATGTTAGTGATGGTTTCCAAGAACCTATCACCTGCTTTCTTCTGTTATTAAGATCTCTGATACAAAATAACACATTGCATTTATTGTCATAAATTCTTACTCTCTATGTGACTGTGACAGTTTCTCAGACTCCTTGATTTTGATGTCCTGGATACTTTTGAGGAGTGCAGGTCAGGTATATTATAAAATGTCCCTCAGTTTGAATTTACTGATGTTTTTCTCAGGATTAGACTCATTTATGGGCTTTTGGAGGAAGACACCAGAGATAAAGCATCATTTTCATCACACCATGTCCAGCGTTCTTCCTATCAATGTAACTTATCATTGTTGATGTTGATCTTGATCAACAATGTTATGAGGTTCCCCCAGTATAAAATTCCTCATTTTTCAGCCTTTCCTTATATCACATTTGGAAAGAAGTCATTAGGTGAAGCCTTCACTTCAAGAGTGATATTTTTGCTCCATGGCCTTGAGAAAGAATTATACATAAATTATTGAATTCTTCTGGATGAGCGACTTGTCTCTTCTTATTTGCTTAATCAATAATTTGTGTACATCAGGATGGATTCAGAACATTTATTTCATAATTTTGTTTTATGATACAATACTACTTTTTATTGTTTTTGTTCAATTTGTTCCAATTTTGGCAATGAGATCTTTTTCAGTTTCACCCTGTATTTCTTTAAATTAACTCCAACATTGAGGGGGTTATTTGAGTACTTATTTATTCTTTGGCACTACAAGATGCACCAGACACTTCTTGCATATTTCTTTCCTAGAGTCAGCAATTTCTCCAAAAATACACTTATTGGAGAATGGTTCTAAATTCCAAGGTTTGGGCACTATCTGTGCTCCTTGCTACTGTAACCTCTAGGCCCTCTCTGCAGGGAGTGTAAGGAAATACAATTGGCATGTTAATCTCTGTATATCCACCTGTCTACAAATACATCTACATGTAACTGTCTGTATATTCACCTACACATGAGATCATTCTTATGTGTCTAACTCTAAACCCTCATCATATAGAACATACTAGCCTTCTCCCCTTGTTTAGTGGTAAGCTCCCATTTCACAGTGAGAAAAATAATTTTCCTCATCTGCCATCTTTGTATAAATTTCTTAATTCCAGTGTACATGAATAGAAGTATGATATTTATTAATCCATATAAGGTGGAATGCTAATTTATGATCAAGAATATAGTACTTATACAACATTTCTTTTTACTTCATTTTATAGACTCCTTTCCTACCCAATATTACTTCTTTCAGCACCTTTTTCCTCATCTCCTTCTTTGATGATAGATTTTTCATTTGTAATATAAATAGATTTGCAATATTTTCATTCTATTTGGGATTCACTTGACCTTGTAAATTAGTTTTTATTTGCATACATAAGTTTCACTTCTTGTGTTATCAAGTTCAGTGGGTTTTAAGAGAGACATAATACCATGTGTCTACAATTACAGTATTAAACAGAATAGATGCATCACTCTAAAAATTCCGCTATGCTTCACATATTCAACCCTCCTCTCTCCCTTGTCTTCTGGCAAATAGTTAACATTCCATTGTCTCATTTTGCCTTTCCCAGAAGGTCTTATAATTGGTATCAACAAATGGAATCTTTTAAATCTGGTTAATGTAAATTAGCAATAATCATTTCAGATTCATCCAAATCTTTTGTGGCTGGATGCAACATTCCTTTTTTTCTCATTAATATTCCATTTTACAGAATAACATGGTGAGTTTATGTATTAACCTATTGAACAATATCTTGGTTGCTTTCAGATTTTGGAGATTACTAACACAGCTGCTATAAACATTCATGTGTGGGCTTTTGTTTGAACTTAAGTTTTCATACCAGCCGCATATATACAAGTGCTAGATTGTATGGTAAGACTATGCTTAGATTTACAGGACACTGCTAAAATGTCTTCTGGCTGCAGCATTTTTTTCTCACCAGCAATGAACATGAGTCAGAATGCCCTACATACTCACCAGCAATTAGGATTGTCAGTGTTTAGTTTTTAGCTATTCTAATAAAAGTGTAATGATATATCATTGCAGTATTATTTTGTACTTCTCTAATGATAAATGATGTTGATCTTCATTTTGAATGTTTACTTGTGAAGTGTATATATTCTTAGTTTCGGATTCTTTTCATATCTTTTAAATTCAGCATTTGCTTTCTTATTATGGGGTGCTAAGAATTATTTGTATATTTGGATACAAATCTTTTATCGGATGTGTTCTGTAAATGTGTTTTCCAAATCTGTAGATTTTTTCTCAACACCTTATCAGTGTCTTTCACAGAGCAGAAGTTTTACGTTTGAGTAAAGACTGCATTAAGATTTTCTTCTCTCATTTATCATGCTTGGGTTGCTATATCTAGAGCCTCATTACCATTCCATAGGCCTCAAGATTTTCTTTATGTTCCCTTCTAGTAGTTTTTCATTGCATTTTACTTTCAAGTGTTATGATTCATTTCGATGTGTTTCTTGTGAAGTGTATACAGTCTGTGCGTAAGTTCCTTTTTTGTTTGGCATGAATGCATACTATTTTTTCAGTACCATTTTTTGAGAAGAGCATACTTTCTCCATTGAATGGCCCTTGTCCTCTGTAAAAGATCAGTTGATCTCATGTGTGTGAGTCTGTTTGTCTATTTCATCAATAGGATAGTGTTAAATTATTGTGATTTTATATTAATTGTTGAAATCAGGTAGTGTGGTTCCTACAACTTTGTTCTTCTCCAGTATTCCTTAGGCTATCTATGACTTTTGCTTTTTAATAGACACTTTAGAATTACTTTGACAATATTCACAAAATTAATTCCTGGCATTTAGAATGATTGTGTTTTCATATCGATCATAAAATAAAGAAATGGTGTCTTAGCCTCTTTGTGTCATTCAAAGAATGAAGATGCAATACACTTATTTATTTTTTTAACTTTTTATTTAGTAGCTTATATTACTCAAAACCTCCCATTGTCATCATTTTCAAGTGAACAATTTGGTAATATATACATTAAAATACTGTGCTACCATCAGGTATATCTATTACTTCAATTTTTTTTAACACAGGGTTCAAAAAAACATAATATTTTTTCATTGAAATAAAATCTGAGAGAATGTAGTGGAAAATACTGCCTTAGCAAAATCTTTTCCATTAAAGACAAGGATGTCTTCTCAGCAAAAACTCAAAGAAAAGCAAGAGCATTTGTTTTCCCTGACAATTTAAGATAAAGGGCACTAGATCTATATAAAATCAATAAAATAATTAATTTAATGTGCTTACAATACAAATCATAGCATTTATTATAATTTCCTGATACCTGCTTGTGACTAAATTTGCATTGCTCTGATATCTTTTCAAGCAGTTTCATCATCTTTATGGAAACAGAAAACCAAACACGTGTTTCAGAATGTATCCTCCCGGGCTTCTCAGAAGATACAGAAATGCAACCTTTCCTCTTTGAGCTGTTCCTGTCCATGTACCTGGTCACCTTCTCTGGAAACCTGCTCATTATTCTGGTTATTATCACTGACTCCCACCTCTATATGCCCATGTACTTCTTCCTCTCCAACTTGTCATTTACAGATATCTGTTTCACCTCCACCACTGTCTCAAACATGAGGTTGAACATCCAGACAGAAAACAAAATTGTAACTTAAGAAAACTGTCTAACCAGATGTAATTTTTTCATTTTTTTGTATAATTAGACAACTCCCTCTTGACTGCAATTACCTATGTCCCCTGTACTACATGGAAATAATGACCCCTGGCTCTGTGTCCTCTTGCTACTGGCATCCTGGTTATTGAGGGTTTGTTCTCACTTTAACATGGCTTAAGGATTTTGAGATTTCCTTTTTTGTACAGAGATGGAAATCTACTTTTTCTGTGAACTTACTCAGGTGGTACAATGTGCTTGTTCTGAAAACTACCACAATGACCTAATGATGTATGTTATAACTGCCCTAGAGGCTGTTATTCCACTGGGATCCTTTTCTCTTACACTAAGATTGTATCCTCCATTTTGAGAATTTCATCATCTGGGGGCAAGTATAAAGCATTTCTACTTGTGGGTCTCACCTCTCAGTAGTGACCTTGTTTTATGGTACAGGTGTGGGGGTGTATTGTAGTTGCTCTGTTATGTAAAACTCAAGGGAGAACAAAATTGACTCAGTGATGTACTCGGTGGTCACTCCCATGCTGAACCCATGGAGATAAAAGGACATAATCAGGCCTTAAATAAACTCTCCAGATGAGAAACATTCTTTTTCTTGCACATTTATTTCCTCATTCTTAATCACTTTATTGAGATATATTCACATACCATCTGATCTATCCAAAGTGTATAATCATTTGCTTTTAGTATAATTACAATGACATGCATTTTTCACCACAAAAGATTTTAGAATAATTTCATCACTCCAAAAAGCAAAACCACACACCCCTTTGCAATCACCTCTCAATCACTCTATCCTTCCCCAATTTTACATAATCACTAATCTAATTCCATCTTTATAAATTTACTCATATTTAGACTTTATATAAATTGAATTATACACTATGTAGTATGTCTTGTTTCTTTCACTTAGCATAATGTTTTTTTTTGGTCTGATGTTAACATCTTATAGTATTAATACATATTAGTTCAGTTTCCAAGAAAAACAGTTTTATATATCCAGTTTTACCCATATTCATATTTCACATGAATTATTACTATGCTATACATTCCCATGTTACATTTTTCAGCTTTCCTTTTAGTAATATACATAACATTAGATTTTCCCTTTATACTGCTCTCTTACACATACAATAGTACTGCTAGTTACAAACATTATATTGTGCTTTCATCTTTTCTATTCATTTTCAGTTATTAACAAACTCCTTTTTACCAAATCTGAAGAAGTTAACACTCAGCTTTCTAGTCTCTAACCTCTTTCTGTTTTCTGGTGACCCATAATCAAGTTAAAACCATGATTTTACACAGCATATTTATTTCATAGTAGTGCTATAATACAGAATTTGTCCCTTTATGTCTGGATTACTTCACTAAACATAATGTCATTCATGTTGTCATATGCTTTACAACTTCATTTCTTCTTACCACTGTACAATATTCCATTGTGTATACACCAGGATTTGTTTATCCATTCATCGGTTAATGGACACCTGGGTCATTTCCATCATTTTGGCACTAGTGAATAAAGCTATGATGAACATCAATGTGCAAATATCTGTTCCTGTCACTGTTCTTAGTTCTTCTGGGTATATACCCAGTAGTAGTATTGGCAAGTCACGTGGCAAATCTATATTCCACTTCTTCAGGAACTACTAAACTGTGCTCCACAGTGGCTATACCATTCTACATTCCCACCAACAGTGAATAAGTGTTCCTATTTCTCCACATCCTCTCTAATACTTGTAGCTCTTTGTCTTTTTAAAAGTGGCTATCTTAATACTTGTGAAATGATATATCATTGTAGTTTTGATTTGTATTTGCCTAATCACTAGTTCTGTTGAACATTTTTACATTTGTTATTTTTGCCTTTTGTAGGTCTTCTTTGGAAAATATTATTCAAATTTTTGCCGATTTTTTAATTGGGTCATTTGTTTTTATATTGTTGAATTGTAGCATATCTTTATATACCATGGATATTAAACCCTTATCAGATATGAAATTTCAGAAATTTTTTTTCCCATTGAGTAGGATGCTTTTTCACCATTTTGACAAAGTCCTTAGATATATAAAAGTGTTTAATTTTGAGGACATCCCATTTATCTACCTTTCCTTTTGTTTTTGTGCTTTGGGTATTAAGGTCCAAAACTCCACCTAACACAAGGACTTTAAGACCTTTCTGTACATTTTCTTCTAATATTTTTACTCTCCTGCCTATTATATTTAAGTCTTTGATCCATTTTGAGTTTATTCTTGAATAAGGAGTAAGATAGGGGTCATCTTACATTCTTTTGGTTATGAATATCCAGTTCTGCCAGTACCACTTGTCACATTAACATGGCTATGGTAGGTTTTTCATATACCAGTTGGCCATAGAGGTGAGGGTTTATTTCTGGACTCTCAAATACATTCCACTGATCTATGGGTCTCTCTTTATGCCAATACCATGCTGTTTTGACCCCTGCAGCTTGGTAATATGTTTCAAGATCAGGGAGTAAAATTCCTCCTTTGTTGTTCTTCTGTTTTAGAATGCTTTGGGTGCACATTCCCTTGCAAATAAATTTAGTAATTGTCTTTTCTATTTCTGTAATTTAGGCTGCTGGAATCTTGATTGGTAATGCATGAACCTATAAATCAGTTTGGGTAGGATTGACATCATCACAATATTCAGTCTTCCAAACCATAAGCATGGAATGTCTTTCCAATTGTTTAGTTCTTCATTGATTTCTTTTAGCATTGTGTTGCAGTTTTCTGCATATAAGTCCTGCATTTCTTTGGTTTAAAAACATTCTTTGTGTGTGTGTGTCATTGTTTTATTTTTTATTTCATTTCCAAGGACTCTCATAAACCAGTTCCCACATCCCTGAACACACCTGCAGGTGTTTCACCTCCTCTCTGATCACTGAATTCCCCTTCCCACCCCAGCTTCTTACCCCACCCCAGCTATCACTTGCATGTGATTGAACTGGTGAATTCGCCTTTCCCCTTTTTTTCTCTCTCTCTTGTTCTCCCTCATTCTGACCAATTTTCTTGCCCTCTGGGCTCCTGCTTTACCTCAACTTTTTTTCACTTGCCACTTCACCTCCATGTTCCTCACCTCCATTCTTCTTTTCTGGGTTTGCCTTGCACAAAGCACAGCCTCCTCTACCAGGTGCCTTGTTTATCCCACGCCCTCCACTCCAAACTCTCTCCTCACTCTCCTCAGCCCCAAAATACTAGCCCCAGTTCTCCCCTAGGCAACAGGGTTCATACCCTGTCTCACCAGCCTCTCTCACTCTGCCCTCCTCCCCACTGAGGCTCACCTGGCCTCTCTGCCCTTCCCCTTTTCCCTCAGTGCCACCGTTCTCCTCAGATCAAGCCCAAAGTGTCTCTTGCCCCCATTCATTGCCTTGTACTTCCAAGCCTCTCACCATTCTGCTGCTGCTTCCTCTTCATCTCATCTCCCTGCCACCTCAGGTTGGGAAGGCCACCAAGGGCCTCTGATCCCTGTTCCCATTCCAATGAGACAGATATGCACCTAACCCACTTGTACTCACATGTCTTTATGTCCATTTCTCCTCTGCCAATATGGCCCCAGGTGCCTGTGCCTTGGGTCTTTCTGGTTTAACCCGTCATAGGCTCACCTTAAAATAGATGGGCCACTCAGCTGAGGTCTCCTTCTCAGGATGCTGTGCCCTGGTCTTTTCCCTCCTTTGCCTCAATTCTGCCCTGTTGTTGGCCTCAGTTTACCCCCAAGTCTTTCTCCTTCTTCTCTCTTCCTCCTCATTCATGTCCAGCCCTCATCTCAGGACCCCATCATATTGCCTCCCTACCCTCTAGAGTTTACACCGTGGTTGAGGCAGGCAACCCCATGACTCTCTGCTCCCTGCTCCCACCTACATCACAGACAGTTTTGTCCCCTCAATTCCTAGTACTCACTCCAGTGCTTCCTCCTCTACCTGCATATCCTCCTTTAGCTCTTTTTTTTTTTTTTAAATTTTAAAAGATTCTTAGATGACATAAATGTTACACAAAAATTACAGGGATTTCCATGTTCCCCACCTCCCACACCTCCCATAACCTCCCACATAAACATCTTTCATTAGTGTGGAACATAATCTGCAATGGATATACACATCCTGGGGCTTTGCCACTAAGCATGGGCCATAGTTCACATTGTAGACCACACTCTCTCTCACACAGTTCTGCATGGTATATGCTTATGTAAAATGGCCTATATCTGCAGGTTGTAATGTCACTCAGGAAAATTCCTGAGTTCTGAAAAAGCACCTGTAAAATAGCTGCTTTTCCCTTCCCTGTCCCAAGAGCATCCAGTGGCCACTGGCTCCACCTCACTGTTGTAATTTCTTCCATTGCTTGAATCACATTGTGTCTACAACAGAATATCATTAAGTTCACTCTAGTCTATAGCTCTTACTCCAATCCTGAGTAGTCTGTGGTGGTGATGTCCACTCCACCTCCAAGTGAAAGGGGGCTTATATCCCATGGATACAGTGGATGGGATTATTCTGCCTGTAGCTGCAGGCTCTCTCCATTCCCTGGGATTGCTGTTATCCATCATCATCGCCTCACCAGGTGACTTGAGTGAGTCCATTGAGCTGTAGAGTAGGAGATGCTGCTCCACTGAGATTTCAGCACAGCTGGCACATGGGCAGGCCAGAGGCTCCAATCTCTGGATGTACACCTACAAACTCCAGCATCACATATAGGTTTGAATAGAAGGGACTGATGGACCATGTACAGGGAGGACTTTTTTGAGTCCAACTCTGTCACTCTCAGGAGCACAGATTCCAAAGTAGAGCCCACTGATAAGGCAACCAAGAAAGGTTATACTTCTGTTATCATCAGGAACACTGTGTAAACAAGAAGGCTCCACTGAAATTATGGGTTCTACAAACATGGTACATTTTTTGCAGTCGAGATAGGAGGAAGCTCTTGTCATAAGTATTGGTTAAATACTTACCGCACCTGCTAGTTAACAATCTTCTGGCATTCAGTAATACAAATCAGATGGGATTGTGGGAACATGGCCGAGGGGTTAGACATATAAATCTTAACTCTCACTAAAACAACAAAGAAAAATCCAGAGGCTGCAGTTTGGATCTACACTGGGACACAGCAAACAAGGACACTGCTTACCAACTCCCCAAAGAACAAAGGACAGAGACACGAAGAAACCAAAACAGGTAATGGTGAGTTATTAAACTTCCTGTCTGCCAGAAGGATTCCCCTCCCCCAACCCTGAGATATTAAATGAGGGTAAAACTCCTGGTGAATTTTATCTAACTGAGAGTAGAACAGACATCTTTCTCCACAGGAAATGCTCTGAGTAATCTAGGAGGGTATTGGACTGATAGGGAAGGTAGGAATAATTGGGGGTTGCTTACTTTAGTGGCTGGAAGGGGCACATACCCAACATTCAGGGTGGAAAGAATAGTTGGAGACCCTAATCCACTTCACCAAACAGAAGTGTGACAGCAGATCCCCTGCTAGGAAGAGGGGTCTGGGAGAGTGGAAAGAAATGTTTTGTGGTGAGTTTAGCCAGCTAGGCCCCCCTTGAATATCAGAAGGGTCCCCAAATATACAGGGAGAGGGGAAGGGGATTGCCTTAGGCTGGCAGTCATGCCCAGCCACCTAGGCAAAGAGAGGAATTACATCAGAGAGCAGGCAGAGACAGGCAGTGATCAGCACCACTCCAGCTGACTGAAGGGGTCTTACCTACCCAAGGAAAAAGGGGTGGATAGCATCTTGAAAGGCTAATCAACCCAAGGACCCAGAATAGATCAGTGGGAGAATTCCTTCTTCACATATGTGAGGTCGCTGTTTGATTCCTGCCTATTCCTTGAGAAAAGACACAGCAAGTTATCAGGCATTCAGCTGATACTTAATGAAAGGGAACATATAGATATTTTCTTTGTATTGGCTTTAATTGGATCTCTTATTTTTTTAAAATTCATTTTCTTTTATTATCCTTATTTACTCACTAAAACCCAAGTCAAAACCTGGAGAGGGCAGGTTGCAGGGTGATTGATTGAGGAACACTGCAGCCTGAGAAGATACTTAGAGGTCTAAGAAAGAAGGCTGTTTTTCTGTGTTTATTATGATTTTTATCTTCTGTCTCTTTTTTTTTTTTTTTTTCCAGAAAAAGAGTTGCTGGTGTCTTGTTTCTTTCTTGTTTTGTATCCCCTCCCTTTCTTTCTCTGCTTGTTTATTTTTGCTTTTTCTTTCATTCATTCTTTTGGTTACTGATCTTTTCTACCTACTCTATTTCTTTTCACTCCTTCATCTTTATATGTTTTGTTTTCCATTGTTGTTCTTTTATTCCACCTCTTTTATTTAGTCTCTGGTTTTTCTTGTTTGTATTTCTCCCTCTCATCCTTTTTCTCTGTATACCTTCTCCTTTTTACTTTTTTCTTTCTCTCTTCTTTTTATTTTCCCCTCTTCTCGCCATTCTAGCATTTTAATTCATTCTAAATATTTGTTTCTTTATTCTGTTTATTGTTTCATTGTTTCAATTCCATGCTCCTAATCTTATTCCTCTGGGCTTCTTACTTGTGTTAGCTTTTCAATTTCCTAGGTCTTGTGTGCTTATTCTCCAGTCTTTTACTAATACCTTACTATTATTCTTTTTGTCTTCCTATCTCTTTCCTTTTATCTTGTCCAAATATTTATTCTTTCAAAGGAACAGAAACAAATATCTCTCACAAAAAACAGCTGAGTCGGGGCAAGATCCTGCCTGAGTGAGCTGTTTTGGGACCTCACAAAGTAGGAGGCTTCAGGGCATTGATCTGGAAGGACCTGGATGAAGAGATAAATTCCTCAAGGTGCTGCTGGCTTGATTCTTTGTTACTGTGTTTCCTTTTCCTTGATTTCCCCTTTTCTGTGTATACCAAATTTGTATCCCAACACGCTCTCTTTTCCTTCCTTCATCATTCTATCTTCTGCTTTCTGTTGTTCTTGCGTTCTACCTTTGTTTGTTTAGTTTCCAATTTTTCTGGATTTTATTTTTACCTCACTATCCTGTTTTCTTTCTTTTATTAACTTTTTTCCTTTTTGTCTTTTCTTTTCTATTTCTCTCTCTTCTCATCATACTGGCCTTTTAAGTCAGTCTATATATTTTTTCCCAATTTAGTTTCCCATTTCATTGTTGGTAACCCACTTTTCTATTACTAAAACTCGACACTGCTTACATTAGTCCTTTAATACAGACACAGGTTATCATATCCAGTGGAACAATCAGTTTACAAACATAATCTTTTTTGGGGGGGATTTATAAACATTCTCAAACTGCCAAAAGATGGATAACACATCTAGCCATAAGATCAATAAGGAAATGCATGACTTGAGTATTACTCTAAACTTATTAGTGATAACAGACATATAAAGACCACTGTACTCCATGAAAACAGAATACATATTATTCTTGAAAGTACTCAGATTATTCTCCAGGACATACTGTATGTTAGTTCACTAAAAAAGATGCAATATATTATATTGAAATCATACAGTGTATATGCTCAAAACACACTGGAATGAAGCTATAAATAAAAACACAGAGGAAGAAATGGAAAAGTCACAAATATATAGAAATTAAACAACATACTTTTAAATAACCTATTGGTTAAAGAGTAAATCACAAGCAAAGTAGAAAATATCTTGAGGGAAATGAAAATGAAAATACAACATACAAAACCTTATAGAATTCAGGGAAGACAGTGCTTAGAGGGAAATTTAAGGCTCTAAATAATTACATTTAAAAAGAAAAAAGAATTCAAATCAGAGTCCTCCTCTCAAAACTGGAAGAACAGGGAAAGGAAGACAAAACTAAATGTGAAGTAAGCAGAAGGAAATGAGTAACAAACATTAGAATGAAGATAAATGAATGTGAAAAAAATAAACCATAGCGAAAATCAACAAAACAAAGGTTGGTACTTTCAAAAGATTGATAAAATTGACAATCCATTAGTTAAAATGACAAGGATAAAAAGAACATACAAATAGCAGAAATTAAAAATGAAAAAGGGAACATTTGCACCAGCCCAACAAAATGAAAAGGTCTATAAGAATAAACTATGAACAACTGTATATTAATAACTTAGATAACTTGGGTGAAATGGATAAATTCTTAGAAAAACACAAACTGTTTTCAATGACATAAGAAATAGCCAATTTCTCAATAATCCAATTACCAGTAAAGAGATTGAATCAGTCATCAAAAACCACCCAACAAAGAAAAGCCCAGGATCAGATGGCTTCCCAGGGGAAGTCTTACTATGCTTAGTTTTTCTCCATTCAATTTAGTGAAACATGTATGTGTTGATGCCTATGATTTCTCAGGCCCTGGGCCAACCTTGGGAGTAACAAGTTGACTCAGATACAGTCTTTACCTTCAGGGAAATCAGCATCTGGAGATAAGAGGAAAGGAGTAATTTATCATCTTCAGGCTGCAGTATGTTGATATGATGAGCAATACGGTTGCACTGATAAGGTACTTTCAAATAATCATACTTTATTAGGCAAATATTGTTACTAACACAACTTTACAGGACGAGAAACAGAGGCACAGAGAAGTCAAGTATTATGCCTAGATTAATCTGGTAGAAAAAATAAAGCCCATTTTCACAACAAGGACTTCTGATGCCAGAAATCATGTCTTAAACACTGCACTTAACTCCTCATGTTGTTCACCTTCTTGCAGTACAATGTGGTAGCTCTCAGAGCAAAGGAGTCCTGACAGTTTAAATCTCATTCTTCAGAGGCAAGGATATGATGAGTATAGTGAGTCTGCACCTCTCAAGGAGATTTCTATGGATAGAATGACTATGCCAGGACATCTTCTTGGGGCTCAGGGAGGGATCTCTGCTCTAAGAAGAATCTATGTGTTTGATATATTGGAAATCACAGGATTGAGTATGGCTGTCAAATTAAAAATCATAAATATCTATGCATCTAATCAGGATGCCACAAAATATATGAGGCAAACTGGGGCAAAACTGAAAGGAGAGATAGACACTTCTACAATAGTAGTTGGAGACTTCAGTATGCCATTCACTTCAACAGACAGAACAACTAGATAGAGAATCAACAACAAAAGAGAAAATATGAATAATGTGACAAATGAACTAGACATAACCAATATATACAGAATGTCAGAAGGATATACATTCTTCTCTAATACTCAAGGTACTTTATCCAGAATAGACCAAAGGTTCTGTCACAAAACATGTTTCAGTAAATTTAAAAAGATTGACATTATACAAAGCACATTCTCAGATCATAATGGAATGAAGCTGGAAATCAATAATAGGAGGGAAATGGGAAATTCTGCAAATATATGGAGGCATAACAACACACTTAAAGAATTAGCTGGTCAAAAGAAATTACAAGAGAAATTAATAATAACTCAATATGAATGAAAACGAGAAAACAACTTACCAATATATATGGGGAGCAATGAAGGCAGTGCTGAGAGGGAAATTTAGAGGTTTAAACACTTATATTAAAAAGGAAGAAAAAGCTATAATCAAACACTTATATGAACATATGGAGGAGCTGGGAAAAAACAGAAAACTAATCCCAAAACATGCAGAAGGAAAGAAACAACAAAGATTAGAGGAGAAATAGTTTAAATTGAGAACAACAACAAAAAACAATAGAATCAACAAAAACACAAGATGTTTCCTTTGAAAAGACCAAGAAAAGCAACAAACCCTAAGCAAGACTAATAAAAAAATGAGAGATGATGTTAATAAAAAAAATAAGAAATGAAAAAGGGGCATTAATACAGTTTCATAGAAATAAAAAGGATCATAGGAGCCTATTATGAGAAAGACTATGCCAAGACATTAGACAATGTATATGAAGTGGAAAAATTCCTAGAATTATCGGAACAACCTACATTGACTCTACAAGAATTACACGACATCAGCAAACTAATTACAAGTAAGAGATTGAATCAGTCATCAAAACTTTTCTAACAAAGTAAAGCCCAGTGTCAGATACATTCACAAGTGAATTCCACCAATCGTTTTGAGAAGAATTAATACCAATCCTGCTCAAAATTTCCAAAAAATTGAAGAGGCAGGAAAATTACCTAATTCAATTTATGAAGCCATCATCACTCTATACCAAATTTGGATAAAGTTACTACAATAGAAAGTTACAGACCAATTTCTCCAATGACTATAGAAACAAAAATTCTCAACAAAATAGTTGCAAATCAAATACAACAGCATAATAAAAGAATTATGCACCTTGATCAATTTGGTTTTATTCCTAATAAATAAGTGTTGCTTCAATACAAGAAAATCAATTAACATAATACATCACATTAAGCAATGAAAGGGATCAAACCACAGAATCATCTCAATTCACACAGAAAAGACATATGACTAAATCTGGTATTCTTTCTAGATAAAAACACTTCAAAATATATGAATGGACAAAAATTCCACAACATGATAAAAGGTGTATGTGAAAAACTTACAGCCAACATTGTACACAGTGAGGAAAAGGTTGAAAGCTTTCCCTCTAAGATTGGGAAAAAGACAAGAATGCCCACTGTCACCACTGTAATTCAATATTGTGCTATAACTCTAGCTAGAGCAATTAGGAAACAATAAGAAATAAAAGGCATCCAAATTAGAACAAAAAGAAAAAAAAACTATCACTATTCACAGATTACTTGATCTCATACTTAGAAAATTCTGAAATATCTATGACAAAGTTACTAGTATTAATAAATAAGCTCAGCCAAGTAGTAAGATACAAGATAAACATGCAAAAATCAGTAGTGTTTTTAAACACTATTAATGAACAATATGAGAAAAAAAATCCATTTCAATAGCAACCAAAATAATCAAATATCTAAGCATTAATTTAAAGTGGGATGCAAAAGACCTGTACACAGAAACTACAAAACAGTGTTAAAAGAAATCAGTGAAGACCAAAGCAAATGAAAGAACATTTCATGTTCATGGACTGGAAGACTAAATATTGTAAACATGCCAATTCTACCCAAAGGGATTTACAGATTCAATGCAATCCCATTCAAAATTTCAACAGCCTACTTTACAGAAATACAAACGTCAATTACAAAATTTGCTTAGATGGGAAAGAAGCCCCGAATAACCAAAAACATTGTAAAAAGAAAGAAAAGTTGGAGGACTCAGGCTTTCTGACCTTAAAGCATATTACAAAGCTATATTGGCCAAAATAGCATGGTATTGGCATTAAGATAGAAACATTGATCAATGGAATTGAATTGAGAATTCAGAAATAGAGCCTCACTCCATGGTCAACTGATTTTTTAAAAGGATTTTGTGTGTGTGTGTGCGTGTGTTGGTGCACTATACAAACATTCATTTATACAGTAAGGAAAAAGCTCCTCATTTTCATCTCCTCCCTGGCATCATAAGGCTGTACTACAAACACAAACCCAGCTCACTTGCTACACACACCACTGTCCAGGTGGAGACAGCAGCCACTGCTGCTCCTGCTTTCACCCAATAAAACAAAGGTGAGGTTAGGTGGGTGGGGTGGGAGTGTGCGGAATGGACTCACAGTTCTGAGCCCTGGGCAACCCCACTATCTTCTCTGACTGCGGCCAAGACTGAATTTTGGGAGGTGTTTATTCTCATACCCACATACCACCTTGGCCACCTTCAGCCACACAAGCTGTCTTGGTGAGATTCTCAACAAGCTGAATGAGTGTTTGATGGGCTTAGGATTATAGCTAGTACTTACTGGGGAAGAAGGCTGATTGTTGTAGAAAAATGCCCCAAATTTAAAAGTCCCCACAGCAAAAAGGAAAATGCATGTTCACACAAACCTGACTCCATGCACACAGAGAAGTTCTTTCTGAGACTGAGTCCCTCTGCCTCCATCTATGGGCTCAGGTCCCTAAGAATGTGCCTCTCTTGACTCCTGGGTGCTAGACCTTCATGGACCTGCCAAATAGGTGATATACCACTTGGTAAATATTGCAAAAAGCACCGGGATTCCTGAGAATGAGGGTAGATTTTATCATCTAACTAGGCAGGGAAGGGAGTGAGGGACTCCAAGCATTGGTCAAAACCCCAAGCAGTGAGGTGAGGAAGAATGAATAATATTCTGATACCCACCTTACCCTGGGAAAGCCATGAACCCACTCTGGCCCCTACTCTAAGGCTTGTACTTGTTCTGGTCTTCTGCCATGAGCTCACTCCTTCCAAGTGTATGCATTGAAATGATTCTTGGGAGGGAAGCCAAGGTTCTTAGGAAATTTAACTGACCAGTTAAAGGTACAGTTGTGTTATGAACAAATGAAGAGCATGATGACTCTAGCAATGTCACTTAATCGGGTAGGAAGCACCTCTGGAGAAACTTGGGAAGGATACCATAAACATGGAGCAATAGCTGGAGGTATGTCACTTTGAGGTCTATCAAGCAAGAAGGATGGCTGGGTATATGAGGGCTCCTGGGTATTGATGTTCCAGGAGTTTGGAACCAACAACAGCAGCAGTCTGGGCCCAATAGGATCCTCAGACTAAATGTCATACTGAGCCTTGTAGTCTGGGCAGCTGGCAGGGACTCCCCTCTGCTGGAGAATGGGCCTCTTGCTTTGTGCATAGGAAGTGGATGTTACAGGATAAACCCTATTCCAGCACCAGATCTAAATGCATACCCTGCTGAGCACCCTCCCCCAGGACTTTTTCAGTGGACCTAAGTGTATTCTGCCCTTTATTTCTGGGGAGTTGAGGAGGGGAAGGTGGACTCTCATAAAAGCTTTTCTTTCACAATCAAGCATTAAAAAACAACATTCTAAGATGAGATTGAGGAGGAACAAGCTGTACACATTTTTGGAACTCAGATACCCAGAAAGACAGGCAAGAAGACTCTCACATACACCCAGGCTATTTGACCCTTTGCAGCTGCTTATCACATGATTTCCCTGTCTCACACTCTTGTGGTGGGTTGAGGGGTGGTAACTGGCAGATGACCCTGCAACCATGCCCAAGATCCACATACCTGGCTCCCTATATCCTTAGCTATTAAACCAACTGAGACTCCAGGAAAGGAAGGGGGTATGAAAAGAAGAGGGACTTTGCTTATTCTTTTATCTTTGGCAGAAGGCTTTTCTAGCCAGGTTCAAGTTTCCCATGGAGATATCTACATCTTAACCTATTTGGAATCTACAATATTCCTGCACAAGTGGGCAACCAGCCAATCAACCTCTACTCTGGCTGGGCTACCTTTGGACATCATCTCATCAAGAATCAAACCTCCTGCTCAGGGCATGGGCATCCTCTCATTTGCAACTAAATGCATTGTCCTAAATGAAGCAGTCACTGACCATGGCCCTTCCCCAAGGCAAATTCCCAGTTTCTGGCTGTATTTTCATATAGTAACAGCTCAGCCTCCACTACAGGCTGTGAAAATACCACAAAGGAAAATGGGAGGTAAACACAGGAAAGGGCATTGCATGGTAACAGAGAAGTATGTGACACCTTCACACTTGCCTGCTGCACCCTTGCTGGTGAAATGCACCCACACCCATGTGTGTGCATGGGGCCACTGGCCCTGATACATTCCTGCTCTGCTGGGGCTGCACATCTGGATGCTGACATCTGCAATCTCTTGGGGCTTAACAATCTCACCATCACCATGTTCACATGTCCAATTGGTCTCCCCTGACATATTTAAGACAAATCCCAGAAGACCAGGCCACTGCTGCGGAATTCTGTAGCCACCATATTTTAAATTGAGTTTCAGGAAGTATGGATTCCCCTCCTCCTATGGCAACATCTTCAACAAAGAAGATAGAGGTCACACTAATGTTTGGGCTTTCAAAATCCTGATAGGCACCAGTTGCTGTTTGCAGGTTCTAATTGTTCATGTCCAGAAAGAAGACACAGCCAGTCAGGTTGAGCTGAAAACTAAGTAGCTGCTGGATCTCAGGGATGAGCATGCCCTTGTGGGCGATTTGCAATTACCTGACCTTCTGAATCAGCTCAGGGTCTAGGTCCACATCCATGTGCTCTATGATGGGAGCTGGATACCAGCTTCCCCACCTCCTCATAGCTGAGCCCCCCCAGCACCTCTGGCTAGAGAACATGAAGGGAGCATCTGCTAGGTGGCGGCACTGTGACTCTGCTCATTTGAGGTTGGCCCAAGGCCTCTTACTGCCTCATAGGGGTAAAATCAGCCCCTCACTCACTCTCAGGCTACCACCGTCCACAAAGAGCACAACCACCTCCTCCTCTCCTGCCTCTCACTTCTCCCATGTGCCAACTGATTTTTGACAAGTCTACCAAGTTCACTTTAATGGGACAGAACAGTCTCTTCAACAAATGATGCTATGAAAACTGCATTTTTCTAACCAAAAGAATCAGCAAAGAACCCTGTCTCACTTCCTATACAAAAAGATACCCAAAATAGTTCAAAGACATAAACATAAATGCCAGGATGACAAAACTCCTAGAAGATAATATAAGAAAGCATCTTTTAGATTTTCTGGTAGGAGGTGGCCTCAGAACTCATAACCAAAGCATGAAAAAAGAAAAAAGTACATAAATGGGACCTCTTCAAAATTAAACCCATTTGAACTCCAAAAGACATTTTCAAGGGGGTGAATAAGCAGGCTACTCAATCAGTGAAAATATTTAGAAATCACATATCTGATAAGGGTTTATTATCCATGATATATAAAGAGATCCTACAACTCAGCAATAAAAAGATAAATGAAAGAATTAAAAAATGCACAAAGACTTCAATAGACATTATTCCAAAGAGGAAATACAAATAGTGAAGGAACATATGAAAAGATGTTCAACATCTACCTCTTAGGGGAATGGAAATCAAAATGACAGTGAGTTATTTCACACCTATTAGAAGCACCACTTAAAAAAAACAGAAAACTACAAGTTTGGAGAGGATGTGGAGACATAGGAATCCTTATTCTCTGCTGATAGGATTGTCGAATGGTACAGTTGCTGTGGAAAACCAGAGGTTCCTAAGAAGTTAAATGTAGATCTGGCATGCAAACCAGCAATACCCCTATTAGTATATGCCCTGAAGAACTGAGAGTAGAAAAAGAACAGACATCTGCACATTGGTGTCCATAGTGGCATAATTCACATTTGCCAAATGATGGAAACAACCCAGGTGTGCATCAACCAATGAATGGTTAAACAAAATATGCTATATATGGTGGAATACTACTCAGATGTAAGAAGAAATGAAGTCATGAGGTATATGACAACATGGATGAACCTTGAGGACATTATGGTGAGTGAAGTAAGCCAGACTCAATAGAACAAATATTGTATTATTTCATTAATATGAACTAAATATAATGAGCAACTAATGGAGTTAATAGCTAGAATATAGCTCACTAGAAGAAAGAATGATGATAGAAAATGGAAAATGAAGGTTTACTTTGCCCAGAATTGGTTTTAAAAAAAGGTTGTTTGGAAATGTTTGGAAATGGATAGAAATGTTGAAAGCAAATTATAGTATTTGTAATTAACAGGACTTATATATGTGTGTGGTAATGACTGAAAGGGAAAGTTTAAGGTCGTGTACATCACTAGAAGGAAAGCTAAAAGAAGAAACATGGGATTGTATAGCATAGTGAATGCTCTTGTGGACAATGAGTATAGTTAATTATGCAAGTATAAGAAAGTTTATATTTGAAATAGAATAAATGTTCATTGATGTTACAAGATGTGAATAATAGGATGATACTGGGGCAAAATTATAACCAAAGCAAACTATGGACTGAAGGGAATATTAATATATTATGTACAGGAAGGAAACATTAAAGGGATTGAGAAGTATCTACTAAGGGGTAAGGACGTGTTTTTTTGGAGCAATAAAAAGGTTTTACCACTGATTATGATGAATGCATAACTCTGTGATTATACCAAAACCACTGATTGTACAACGAATATGGATTGTATGGTATTTGATTCAATTTCTATAAAATTGATTAAAAATAGTTTTTCCTGTAAAAATTATTCTTATTTGAGCAATTTTCTTAAATTGGATGTATACCAGATTGATCCCATGGACAATTTGATCAACTCTTGTCAGTAGAGTATTATTTTCCATTCCCAGCAACCTTAAATAGCTTTCATTACTTTTATATACATTTTAGTTTCTTTTACATTTTTAAATTAATTTATGTTTTCTGTTAAAGATTTTTTTAAAATTTTTCAAGAAGCTTTAGATTATAAAAATATTACATAAAAATATAGGGGATTCCCATATGCTCCACCCCCTCGCCTTCCACATTTTCCAATGTCAACAGCTTTCATTAGTAGGGTACATTTGATACAATTGATGAACACATATTGAAGCATTGCTACTAACTGTGGACTATAATGTACATGTAGTTTACACTCTTGCCGACAGTAGTGCTCCTGAGGGGCTCTAGAGATATCTAGGCACTATAAGCAGGGCAGACAAGCTCAGGAATTCAGCACCCGAACAGTGGGAATTACTTTGGAATTTATGCTCAACAGTGTAACAGAGTTTGACTCATGTATAGTTTCCCTACACATGGGTCTTCTGCCCTTAATATTTGAACCTATAATTAATACTACACTTATTAAATATATGCCCCAGAGACTTTAATCTTTGGTTTTTACATTTTTCAGAAAGTTAAATAATTTAGCTGTTTACAAAATTTTATCTTTTTCTTTACTGCAATTAGTAGTAACTTTTGGGGACTAATTTTATTATAAAATCCTTCTGTTCAATGTAAGTATTAATCGCTTGTATCCTCATTTACTTTCTAGACTGAAAGGAGATACATTTAATTTTTAAAATTAAAATAGACAATTATTTAAAAATGTGATAGATATCACATCATTTCACAGTTTTCTTTTATTGCTAGTTTGGTATGATTTTTTATTTTATTCTAATCAAGAAAGTTTGTTGGGCTGTATTTTACATATTGAATCTTCCCTGCATATATGTGCAGATAAAGTAATATGTTGATATTTACATATATGTGTATTTGTAAGAACGAGTGAGGAAACAGTGATAGGAGAGAGAATTTTCATGTTTGCATTCATTTTTGCAGTAATATATTCCATCAGTATAATTTTTACAACTGTGCATTAGTTTCTGAACAGCTAAAAATGTGCTATAGACTGGATTGGATTAAACAATGGGCATTTATTGTCTACTGTTTTGAGGCAAGAAATCCAAAATCAAGACATTAGCAATGTAATGCTTTCTCACTGAAGGCTGTGGTGCTCTGGAGCTGGCTCACTTGGTCCTTTTCTGTCATGTGGCAGTGCACATGATGGTGTCTGCTCCCTGTGTCTTCTCTTTGCTTAAAAGAATTTTATCCATGTAGTGTTATGGCTTACCTTCATTCATTTGGGGCACAATTTAACCAAAGACATATTCAAAGGTCCTATTTACAAATGGATTCATACCCATGGGACCCAAGATTGTACCTGAACATGTCTTTGGATAGGGGCATGATTTAATCTCCAACAACCTGGTTTCCATATATCTTCTATGCACCATCATTACCACACAAAATCCAAATTTATGGATACTTTGCTTGCTATTTCTTAGGTACTAGGATAAAAAATTTTCTAGTGGGTGAGGGCAGGTCAAGTTGTATTATGCAGGAAAAATAGCAACTCATTTCTGCCTGCCTACTTTTCCCCTCATTTTCAACATCTCTTATTATTCCAGTGCCCAGGACCTAGCTATATCTGTGAGGAAGGTTAGCATCAACTTTCTCTTGTCACCATCTCTATTTTATTCCCTGATTATTAGCACCTCTAAATGCTTTTTGCCCTGATGAATTTGGCTTTGAATTTAATTCTTTCTCCTTTTGATATATGTTTCATTTATATATTTTTGTATTAGGAGATGAACCTGTCTTTGAAATTTCCATTGTCAAGGTACAAAAGCCTAATTATATTCTTAAGGAATTTTTGAGACTCTGAATATAGAAAAAGTTGCTTTGTGTGCAGCTGTACTTATATCACTATTATCAATAAATGAATAAATCATTATTATACAATAGTGTAATGTTTCCCAAATGTCTGAGTAGAATTTTCTTGGAAGTGATGAGTCAGAGTGTTAAAAATGTTCTGTACTTTAATCAGATTTCATTTTTTTTGCATCTTGATTTCTCTAGAAAAGGGACAATTATTTTTGTTTCAAGTCTTTTGTATATTCAGTAACTGTGTATTTCATCAAAAATCTATGGAAAAATTTAAGCTTACCATAACTTATAATATGCATTCAGAGATGTGTTGGCAGGTAAATACTGTGAGAAGGTCAAATATAAAATTATAAAAGTTGATAGCATTTCTGCTGGTGGCTGAAGAGAAAAAAATCTACAAATACCCTCTAGTACCTGTATCATGAAAATAATATTGCTTTTTGTCCTGGCATTTCACAAATATCCAGAAAACAAATGATGTTTAATTTTCTTTCCCTGTTTAATGAGAAAATATAGACTGAATCAAAAGACTTACAGCAAACATTCTTGGATTTAGTTATTCCTTCATTAACTTATTCTACATGATTTAGGATTTATGATAAAATGCATCAACCCACACCCCCACAAAAGTTGTATTTAATTTTTATCCCAAAACATTGGCAC